>WAAF01008951.1:249657-260376 GCA_013400475.1 Tricholaema leucomelas
GTGGCTGGAGGTGTTGAAGCCAAGCCTGGCTGGGGCACTTAGTGCCATGGTCTGGTTGGTTGGGCAGGGCTGGGTGCTAGGTTGGGCTGGGTGAGCTTGGAGCTCTCTTCCAACCTGCCTGATTCTATTCTAAGAAGCTGGGGGGAGGAGGTTGCAGTGACCACCAGGGAACTCCAGCACGAGTCCACAGCCTTTGAATGTGAAGGAGGAGGCTGAGGGGAGGCCTCATGGCTGGCTGCAGCTACCTGGAAGGAAGTTCACAGAATCACAGAACTTTAGAGGTTGGAAGGAACCTTCAGAGATGATGGAGTCCAAGGCCCCTGCCGAGCAGGATCCCCCCGGGGTAGGTCGTACAGGAATGCATCCAGATGGGTTTGGAAAGCATCTAGGGGAAGAGACTCCACAACCTGGAAGTGTGCAAGGACATTGTGGCCATGGCACCTGGGGACCTGGTTTGGTGTCTGGGGTCGGACCGGGTGAGCTTGGAGGGCTTCTGCAACCCAAAGAATGCAGTGAGCAGCAGAGGCAGGGGCAAGCAGACTGCCTTTGTGCTGCCCTGTCCCCCTGCTGCTGTTAGGGGCTGCTTTTCTGGCTTCAGCCTCCTGCAGAGCACAGAGGAAGCGTTTCAGCCGTTCAGGGCCTTCTGCCTGATCAATGGCACAGCTAAATTTAGGAACGTGCCTGTGCTCTGCAGGGCTGCCACGGGGCAGGAGAGCACAGCAGAGCCGAGGGAGAGCGGCGAGAGGCTGTGCCTGGCCCTGCGGCTCGGGGGGGCTCTGCAGCGTACACAGCCCAGGGCCGTTCGGCTCCCTGTAATCCCCCCCTGGAAGGAATGCGAGACGCAGGCTCCCAGGGAAAAGCATCTGGAGCGATCTCAGGAGTGTTTGCTTTCTGCTTTAGCCCAGCGTGTGCCCGTGGGTTGCTGTTTGCTCTGCTGGGTGATAGCATTTCCACGTGAAACCCGAGTGGGGAGGTTAGAGGTGCTTGGCTGAGCTGCTGCAGGCACCAGCAGATCGCTCCTGGATCACTCCTGGATCACTCCTCTCACTGTAGAGAGCAAGTGGCAGTTTGGGAAACAGCTGTCACCTGGCTGCAGGTCGAGGTCAGGCTGTTCCCTCTGTGCTGGGGGTGATGAACCAAGCCTGGCTGAAACAAAGCTGGGAGAAGTGGTGAAACAGACTGCTCCAAAGAGCTGCTCCCAGGGGAGCCAGGAGCACAGCCTGGGAGCCTTGGGCAGGAGGAGGGACAGGAGCAGCCTGTGACAATTATTTGCTTAGCAAAAGCAGTGATGGGGAAGTTCCTGCTTGCTGCACAGGATCCCAGAGACAAGCAGGTTGGCACAGCCCTTCAGCAGCACCAAGCCCAACCCAGAGCCCTGCTCTGCAAGAGTCACCTTAAAACACAGCCCCAGACACCACATCCAAACCATCCAGGCTGGGTGACTCCACCACCTCCCTGGGCAGCTCATTCCAGTCCCTGACCACTCTTGGTCCTGATGTCCAACCCACACCTCCCCAGTCTCAGCTTGAGGCCTTTCCCCCTTGGGCTGCCTCCAGTTACCTGTGAGCAGAGCCCAGCAGCAGCCTCTCCATCAGGTCCCTTCAGGTAATTGTAGACCAACAGAGGGTGTTGGTGGGAATCAGGAGGGCTTTGAGCTGAGTCAGGATGGCAGGATTTGGGCCTAGGGAGGACAGACCAAGCCCACCTCACTCCAGCCTCCTTTCAGGGAGGTGTAGAGAGCAATGAGGATCAGGAGGGCTTTGAGCTGAGTCAGGATGGCAGGATTTGGGCCTAGGGAGGACAGACCAAGCCCACCTCACTCCAGCCTCCTTTCAGGGAGGTGTAGAGAGCAATGAGGATCAGGAGGGCTTTGAGCTGAGTCAGGATGGCAGGATTTGGGCCTAGGGAGGACAGACCAAGCCCACCTCACTCCAGCCTCCTTTCAGGGAGGTGTAGAGAGCAATGAGGTCCCTCCTTCAGCCTCCTCCTCTCCAGACTAAACCACCCCAGTGTGTCCTTGCTGTTTGCTCCTAGGTCCCTCTACATGCCCACTGGAAACCCCCTTGGAGTACACACAGCTCACAGGAGGGTTTGAGTTAGAAGGGACTTTAAAGCTCATCCAGTTCCAACCCCCTGCCATGGGCAAGGGCACTTCCCACCAGCCCAGGGTGCTCAAAGCCTCATCCAGCCTGGCCTTGAACACCTCCAGGGAGGAGACATCCAATATGTCCTCTGACTTCAGCCAAGAGTTGTGCAGCTCCTAATTGGTCATAGAATGATGGAATGGTTTGGGGTGGAAGGGACCTTAGAGCTCATCCAGTTGCAGCTGTGTGGCACTGGTGAGAGGCATGAAGGGCACCTGCAGATCCATGTGGTCACAGCAGGGACAAGGAGGAATGGGTTTGAACTGGCAGAGGGGAGATTGAAACTGGATATTAGGAAGTGAGGGTGGGGAGAGGTTGACACAGGTTGCCCAGGGAGGTTTTCAAGGCCAGGTTGGATGAGTCCTTGAGCAACCTGTGCTGGTGGGAGGTGGAACTGGATGAGCTTTAAGGCTCCTTCCAACCCAAAGCATTCCAGGAGGTGCTGCACTTCCCCTGCAAGTTTGCTTTCATCCAGAGGACTTCAGGCACTTGTTTCCCTCAGCCAGAGCTATAAATAAGATGCAGAATTGTTGTCTTTGGGTGCTTGCCTTGGGCTATCTCCCACAGCAACAGCATTCGAGGTGCCCAAAGCACAGCAGCTTTGCATAGCTGTTAGGTTCTCTTCAGTTCATTTCCTCCCTCTCAGGTGGTTGTGCTGCAGAGAGGAGCTGGGTGAGGCAGAGCAGAGGAGCAGCTCCTTTGGCTCTCTCACAGCTGTTGTGCTGGCAGCTGAGTTTCATTTCCTGTTGGAGCCTTTGGGTTGCTTGCTTGGTTTTATTTTTCCTCTCAGGCCTGTTTGTGGTGAGGCTGCTGACACGTAACTGAACTTGGGAGGAGGGTTGGAAACCACATGTGTGTGTGTGTGCAGAGCACCCAGGGAGCTCCTCCTCAGCTTTGGGCACCACATCTGTTCAGTATCACCACAGTCCTGATCAGGGTCTTTATCGATGATCTGGAGCAGGAGATTCCAGCAGCAGTGAGTTTGCAGATGGCACCAAGCTAGGAGCAGCTGCAGGGCTGTTGGAGGGTAGGAGAGCCCTGCAGAGGGACCTGGCCAGGCTGGATGGGTGGGCAGAGGCCAATGGGGTGAGACTGAACAAGGCCAAGTGCAGGGTTCTACACTTTGGCCACAACAACCCCAAGCAGCACTACAGGCTGGGGACAGAGTGGCTGAGAGCAGCCAGGCAGAGAGGGAGCTGGGGGTGCTGGGAGAGAGGAGCTGAAGATGAGGCAGCAGTGCCCAGGTGGGCAGCAGAGCCAATGGCATCCTGGGCTGGCTCAGGAGCAGTGTGGGCAGCAGGACAAGGGAGGTTCTTCTGCCCCTGTGCTCAGCACTGCTCAGGCCACACCTTGAGTGCTGTGTCCAGTTCTGGGCTCCTCAATTCAAGAGAGATGTTGAGGTGCTGGAAGGTGTCCAGAGAAGGGCAGCAAGGCTGGGGAGGGGCCTGGAGCACAGCCCTGTGAGGAGAGGCTGAGGGAGCTGGGGGTGTGCAGCCTGCAGAAGAGGAGGCTCAGGGCAGAGCTCATTGCTGTCTGCAGCTCCTGCAGGGAGGCTGTAGCCAGGTGGGGTTGGGCTCTGCTGCCAGGCAGCCAGGGACAGAAGAAGGGGACACAGCCTGAAGCTGTGCCAGGGCAGGTTCAGGCTGGATGTGATGAGGAAGTTGTTGGCAGAGAGAGTGATTGGCATTGGAATGGGCTGCCCAGGGAGGTGGTGGAGTGGCCGTGCCTGGAGGTGTTGAAGCCAAGCCTGGCTGGGGCACTTAGTGCCATGGTCTGGTTGGTTGGGCAGGGCTGGGTGGGATCTTGGTGGTCTTTAAGGTCCTTTCCATACCAACACATTCTGTGATCCCTGAGAGCTGCTGCAGGAGCATCTCCCCGAGGCGCAGCAGCAGTGCAGACACTTGGCTGGGACGTGCTCTGGGTGCTCTCATGCTCCCTCCAGGGCAGGAAGCTGTGGTGATCTGTGCCCTCCTGCTCTGCTGTTGGCTTTCTCTCTCCTCATCTCCACATCATCCAGGATCTGGACCTTCTGGAGGCCGCTCCTGACTCTGAGTGGTGCCCACTGCGCCTCCGAAGCTTTCGGTGCCCACTGCGTGAGGAGGAGGTGGTGTTCTAAAGCACACAGCAGGGGTAACCATGAGCATCTCCCATTCTTGCTGTTACTGAACCCAAAATTTGGGGTCTTTTGGCTGTCTTTAGGCCTGGGGCAGTGGCTGGGTGCAGTTGTCACATCTGCTCTTGTCACCGGTGGGTTAGAGCCGGAGCCAGCAGCGCGATCACGCAATCGCTGGCTGCAGTCACAGCTCCTCTGCTTTCCTGCCTCTGCCGTCCTCAGTGCACACAGGAGGTGCTTCAGAGAATGGTTTGGCCTTGGAAGGGACCCTTCCAGATCATTCCCAAGTGGTCTTGAGTAGCAGAGCTGCTCCTGAACACCTTGGAGGAATGGTTTGTACCTGAGTGCTCCCAGCTGCAGCCAGGCTGGGCAGTGTGGAGTTTGAATCATAGAATGGTTTAGGTTGGAAGGGACCCCAAAGCTCATCCAATTCCAACTAGGCAGAGACACCTCCCACTAGAACAGGCTGCTCAAAGCCTTATCCAGCCTGGCTTTGAGCTATCTCCAGGGAGGTTGTGGAGCACAGAAGCACAGAATGTGATCAAAGATCAAATTCTGTGCTTCTGTGCTCCCCAACCTCCCTGGGCAACCTGTGCCAGTCTCTCCCCACCCTCACTTCTTCCTGACATCCACTTTCAATCTCCCCTCTGCCACTTCAAACCCATTCCACCTCCTCCTGTCATGACAAGACCTTGTCAACAGTCCCTCCCCAGCCTTCCTGTAGGCCCCTTTCAGATACTGAAGGTACCAAATAGTCCTAGAATCACAGAGTGGGTTGGGTTGAAAGGGACCTTAGAGATCATCCAGATCCAGCTCCTCTTCTGTGGATACCTCCTGCTTAGACATGAGAGAGAAATTCTCCCCCAGGAAGGTGGTGAGACATTGGAACAGGTTGCCCATGTGTGGCTGCTTCCTCCCTGGAGGTCTTCAGGGCTAGGTTGGATGGAGACCCTGAGCAAGTTGGGCTGGCAGGAGGTGTCCCTGCCCATGGCAGGGGGGTTGGAGCTGGATGGTTTTGAGGAGTCTGAGATTCTGTGGTTCCATTGCAGGAAGCTGAAGGGCACTGCTGGGTGCAGAGCAGCACTGCTGGGTGCAGAGCAGCACTGCTGGGTGCAGAGCAGCACTGCTGGGTGCAGAGCAGCTCTGCTGGGCTCTGTGTCGTGAGCAAGCACCAAGGTCACACGCAGGAGGTGGCTCTCTGAGCCATGCTGTCAGCTTTGCAGTCTGCCAGCCTGAGCCAGGTCCATGTAGGCACAGGGGCAGAGGAGCCCTGGGAGGGCTGTGTGGTGCCCAGGCCTTGCAGAGGAGTGTTTGCAGGGTGGTGCTCAGCTGCCTGCCTGCTGCTCCAGCCTGGCGTGAGGCCGGGAGCGGTGACTGTGCTCTGCTGTGCTCAGCCTGCTCGCAGGGGAGGCAGCTATGAAAATGTCAGCAGCTGCCAGCAGCAGCCAGCCTGGGCCCTGCCTCGGTGCTGAGAGCTCAGCTGGCATCCTCCCTGCTGCTCTCACACACCAAGGGTTAGCTTCCAGCTGCTCCTTGCCCTGCAAGCTGTCATCGGCTGCCAGCAGCAGAGGTGGAGGCAGAGAACTGTTTGGGCTGGAAGAGACCTCTGAGATCAAGTCCAACCATCAGGCCCAACACCACCATGGACCTTAGACTATGTCCCCAAGTGCCACAGAATGGTTTAGGTTGGAAAGGACCCCAAGGATCACCCAGTTCCAAGCCCCTGCTTGGTGGGGACACCTCTCACTAGAACAGGTCACTCATGGCCGCGCATCTGTCGAAGGCCTCCAGTGGCTCTTCGCAGTGAGGCTGTGGAGACACTGGACCAAGCTGCCCAGGGATGCTGTGGATCTGGCATGGTGGGAACCCATCAGAGTGTTCTCTTGGGCTGCATTTGGTGGTGTCACTTCTCAAGGAGTTGAGGATGAAACCAGGTGAAAACCAAATGTCCCCTGCCTGGGAGGTGTTCAGGGGCAGGGTGAATGAGGCCTTGAGTTAACCCGGGCCAGTGGGAGGTGTCCCTGCCCAGGGCAGGGGGTTGGAACTGGATGAACTTGAAGGTCCCTCCCAACCCAGACTGTTCTGTGGTGACTCCAGCACCTCCCAGGGCAGCTCAGTATGCTCTGAGCTGTGCACAGCTTTTGGTTGTTGGAGGAAACATTCCCTCAGTTTGCTGTCCTGGGGTTGTGGGGGAAGTGCTCCTCTTGTTCCAGCAGCAACAGAAGAAAGCAGGGGAAGGTTCCTCTGCTCTGCCCTGGTGAGGCCACAGATGGAGTCCTGGGTCCAGCTCTGGGTTCCCCAGCTCAAAAGGGACAGGGAAGTGCTGGAGACAGCCCAGGGGAGGCTGCAAAGCTGCTGAGGGGCCTGGAGCAGCTCTGGGAGCAGCAAAGGCTGAGAGCCCTGGGGCTGAGAGCCTGCAGAAGAGCAGCCCCAGAGGGCAGCTGAGCAATGCTCAGCAACAGCTAAAGGCTGGGGGCAAGAGGCTGGGGCCAGGCTCTGGTCAGTGGTGCCCAGGGACAGCACAAGGGGCAGTGGGCCCAGGAGGTGCCACTTGAGCAGGAGGAGAAAGTTGTTTGGTGTGGGCCTGGAGCAGGCTCCCTGGAGAGGTTGTGGAGTCTTCTCTGCAGACTTTCAAGTCCCATCTGGATGTGTTGCTGGAGCTGCCCTGGGTGCCCCTGCTCTGGCAGGGGCTTGGTATTTCAGAGCTGATTTCCTCATGATTGCACACATTGTTTTCACATCCAGGAGGCTGTAGGTGGTTGTTAGGGAACAAGCTGAGCACAGAGCAGGAGGCTGTGGTGATCTCAGTGCTGTGGGCACTCCCCAGGCTCCATGGGCTTGGTTTTGACTGTGGAGCCCTGTTTGCTTTCAGCCCCTTCTGCTGCTCCCTGTGGCCAGCTCTGCTGCTCCTGCTGTCTCCTGTCCCCTCTGCCTTGTGCTGTTAGCTGGGGGGGTGTTGGTGGGTCTTGGGCTGTGGAATGTCAACTGGAATTAGCCCAGCCAGCTTCCTCCTGCTGGGATGGAGCTGGGATGGGTTACTGGAATCCATCTCCTACACTGGAGCTGCTTCTTTCTGCTACTCCCATTCTAACCCTAATGAGTTTGGCTCAAGCAGGGAACACTCTGAAACCTTCCACAGCTTTGGGGTGGAAGTGTCCCCTTGGCAGCATCTTGGTGTGGCTGTGATGGCTTCTGGGGAACCATGCTCAGGGAACTGGCAAGAAGGTCCTTTTTTTTGGTGGTGAAGGAGAAGCAGCTGGTTGGAGCTGTTCCTGCTGCAGGGGCAGCCACCTCCAGGGGCTATTGTCCCTGAAATCACTCAGCACAAAAGGTGTTAAAGAGGAGGCTGCATGAGGCACTCGGTGCCAGGGGTTAGTTAATCAGAAGGGTTAGGTGATAGGTTGGACTGGATGATCTCAGAGGTATTTTCCAACCTGGTTAATTCTTCCCCACCCTGAAGGGTTCTGTGCCTACAGGGCTTGTGTGCCACAAGCACAGCCAGGCTGAGGGCACCTCTGAAGAGGCCCAAAGCAACAGTAGCTCTGTCTTGGTTTAGGGTCATGGAATCATAGAAGGGTTTAGGTTGGAAGGGACCTCAAAGCTCATCCAGTTCCAACCTCCTGCCATAGGCAGGGACATCTCCCACTAGAACTGGTTGCTCAAGGCCTCATCCAAACTGGTCCTGAACACCTCCAGGGAGGTTGTGGAGCACAGAAGCACCCAATGGGATCTTTGATCCCATTCTGTGCTTCTGTGCTCCACAATCTCCCTGAGCAACCTGTGCCAGTGTCTCACCACCTTCACTCCTTCCTAACATCCACTTTCANTTCCATGTCCTGCTTGTGCTGGGGGCTCCAGAAGTGCACCCAGGACTGCAGGTGGGGTCTGAGGAGAGCAGAGCCAAGGGGCAGAATCCCCTCCCTTGCCCTGTGCCCACACTGCTCTTGCTGCAGCCCAGCACAGGGTTGCTGTCTGGGCTGCACTCACACTGCAGGCTCCTGTGGAGCTTTGCATCACCCCAGACCCTCAGGTGCTGTTCCTTAGGGCTGCTCTCAGCCATTCCCCACCAGTTGACCACCATCTCTGTGAATGATCTCATGGCTGCCTTCCAATAAAGTCAGAGTTCTCAGTTTTCCACCTTTCCTTCCCCAGGGAACATGAGTTTTTGGTGGACCTGAACACCATGAAGCTGTATGAGACAGATGAGTTCGACCAGCTGCGGCGCCTGTCCACACCAGCCTGTTCCAGCTCCACCTCCAACTACTACACAGTCTGGAAGTACTTCTGCAGGGACCACTTTGGCTGGAGAGAGTACTCTGAGGTACTGAACACCTTCCACACCCTGCTTTGGGCTTGGAACCCAAACTTTGATGCTTCAAATTCCATCTGCAGCTTTAAGCTCTTTCCTCCCTGAGAGACATCTGAGCAGGGCATGTCCTATGAGGACAGGCTGAGAGAGTTGGGGCTCTGCAGCCTGGAGAAGAGAAGGCTTCCAGGAGAGCTTGGAGTGGCCTTGCAGGATCTGCAGGGGGCTCCAGGAAGGCTGGGGAGGGACTATTGACAAGGTCTGGTAATGAGAGGAAGAGGAGGAGGAGGAATGGGTTTGGAGTGGCAGAGGGGAGATTGAAACTGGATGTTAGGATGGGAAGAGACTGGCACAGGTTGAGGGTGGTGAGACACTGGCACAGGTTGCCCAGGGAGGTTGTGGAGCACAGAAGCACAGAATGGGATCTTTGATCACATTGGGTGCTTCTGTGCTCCACAACCTCCCTGAGCAAGCTGCTCCAGCCTCCCCCACCCTCACTCTCAAGCATTTCCTCCTCCTCTCCACTCTCACTCTCCTGTCTCCCAGCTCAAAACCCTTCTCCCTCACCCTGGCACTCCCAGCCCTTCTCACAAGTCCCTCTCCAGCTCTCTTGCAGCCCACTTTAGGCTGCTCTAAGGTCTCCCTGGAGCCTTCTCTTCTCACAAGAGAGGTCCCTTAAGTCCTCATGGCTCAGATCAGGGGGAAGAGAGCTGCTGGAGGTGAGAAGCTGCCTTTGTGAAGCCACTTTTGGTCACATCCCATTGGTCCTCTTCTTTCTCCTGTCTGTGTGCAGCCTGTGGTGAGGCTGATCGAAGCGGCTGTGGGCCGGGGGCTGAAGGAGGTTCGCTTCATCACCTGGCACAACCAATACATCCTCAACATCAGAGATGGCTTCCAGCAGAATGCCTGCTTCAGAAGAGAGATCAAGAGGAGGCCTCTGCTTCGCTCCTGTGTGGTGCTGATGCCCTTTTTGCAGTAGGTATCTCAGCTCCAGGGAAGCTTTGGGGGTTTGTTCTCTGTCCCATCAGCAGCTCAAGGGAGATTCTCCTCCCTCTCTGCTCTGCCCTGGTCAGGCCACTCCTGGAGTGTTTGGTCCAGTTCTGGGCTCTCCAGTTCAAGAGGGACAGGGAAGTGCTGGAGAGAGTCCAGGGGAGGCTGCAAAGCTGCTCCCACCAGCAGCTCAGGGGAGGTTCTCCTCCTCTGCTCTGCCCTGGTCAGACTGCTCCTGGAGTGTTGGGTCCAGTTCTGGGCTCTCCAGTTCAAGAGGGACAGGGAAGTGCTGGAGAGAGTCCAGGGGAGGCTGCAAAGCTGCTGAGGGGCCTGGAGCAGCTCTGGGAGCAGCAAAGGCTGAGAGCCTGGAGAAGAGCAGTCCTAGGCATGCCCAGGGACACCTCCCACCAGCCCAAGTTGCTTAAGGCCTCATTCAGCCTGGCCTTGAACGCCTCCAGGGAGGTTGTGGAGCACAGAAGCACCCAATGTGATCTTTGATCACATTGGGTGCTTCTGTGCTCCACAACCTCCCTGGGAAACCTGTGCCAGTGTCTCACCACCCTCAACCTGTGCCAGTGTCTCACCACCCTGCAGCAACTTGCTGCCCTGTTTTTATTGTCACCTGCTTTGGGCTGAGCAGCCTCACCCTTCCCAGGCAGGCTGAGGGAAGTGTTGCAGCCTGGTCTCATAAAAATGCTATCTGTGAACCTTCTGAGCAGAGTTCAGGGAGGCAGGAGCAGGTTGCCCTCTTAGTAAGGGGGAGGTGGAAGTCATTAGTCTTGAGTTGGCACCTGGGGCCCAGCAAAAGGACTTTGAGTGCTGCAGTTGGGGCTAGAAAGCTTCTTAGAAGCCTGAGTGTCAGTTTGGGCAGAGCTTCCAAACAGGAGGGGGTTGGAAACCTTTGTAGGAAGGAAACCTGGATGGCTGGAGAGGGACTCTTGACCAAGGCAGAGAGTGACAGAATGATGAGTGATGGCTTCAGGCTGGAAGAGGCTGGATTGAGATGAGACATGAGGAGGAAATTCTTCCCCAGGAGGGTGCTGAGGCACTGGCACAGGTTGCTTAGAGAAGCTGTGGAGGCTTCAGGTGTTGTAAGTGGAAGTGGAGGCTCCAAGTGGAAGAGTTGAAAGCCAGGTTGGATGAGGCCTTGAGCAACCTGGGCTAGT
>WAAF01008951.1:260541-400764 GCA_013400475.1 Tricholaema leucomelas
CCAGGGAGGTTGTGGAGCACAGAAGCACCCAATGTGATCTTTGATCACATTGGGTGCTTCTGTGCTCCACAACCTCCCTGGGCAACCTGTGCCAGTGTCTCACCACCCTGAACCTGTGCCAGTGTCTCACCACCCTGCAGCAACTTGCTGCCCTGTTTTTATTGTCACCTGCTTTGGGCTGAGCAGCCTCACCCTTCCCAGGCAGGCTGAGGGAAGTGTTGCAGCCTGGTCTCATAAAAATGCTATCTGTGAACCTTCTGAGCAGAGTTCAGGGAGGCAGGAGCAGGTTGCCCTCTTAGTAAGGGGGAGGTGGAAGTCATTAGTCTTGAGTTGGCACCTGGGGCCCAGCAAAAGGACTTTGAGTGCTGCAGTTGGGGCTAGAAAGCTTCTTAGAAGCCTGAGTGTCAGTTTGGGCAGAGCTTCCAAACAGGAGGGGGTTGGAAACCTTTGTAGGAAGGAAACCTGGATGGCTGGAGAGGGACTCTTGACCAAGGCAGAGAGTGACAGAATGATGAGTGATGGCTTCAGGCTGGAAGAGGCTGGATTGAGATGAGACATGAGGAGGAAATTCTTCCCCAGGAGGGTGCTGAGGCACTGGCACAGGTTGCTTAGAGAAGCTGTGGAGGCTTCAGGTGTTGTAAGTGGAAGTGGAGGCTCCAAGTGGAAGAGTTGAAAGCCAGGTTGGATGAGGCCTTGAGCAACCTGGGCTAGTGGGAGCTGTCCCTGCCCATGGCTGGGGGTTGGAACTGGATCATCTTTAAGTTCCTTTCCAACCCAAAGCAGTCTCTGAACCTATGAACCCCCAAGTTCTGACAGAGGCACTGGGAGGATGCAGGAGGAAGGCCCAAGTGTGGGCTTCCTGCTTCCAGCAGTTCTGTTTCTCACCTGAAGGACTCGAGGTGAACTCTAAGAAATGGTGTCTGGGTCACACCAAAACCCTCAGATGGTCCTCCAGGCTTCTGCAAATTAAATGTGTGGGTTGGAAAAGGCCTCCCAGATCATCAAGCTAAGACCACTGTGGCATTAAACCACGTCTCAAAGTGCCATGGGCACATGTCCTGCCAGGTCACCTTGGTTGCTGTGGGTAAGCTGTGAGCAGCAGTCGAGTTCTGCTTTCTCTGGGTGCTGCTTGTTGGCCCTGCAGAGGAGAGCAGGCTCCGGAGCTGGGGCTGTGTTTGCTGGGCCCTGGGAACAGCAGAGTCCTCATGCCATGGCCCTTCAGGCCTGCACAAAAGGAGGCTGACTCCTGACAAGTCACTCTAGAGGACATCCTTTGCCCTCAGCAGAGCTCTGGCAGCTCTTGGTTGCTCTCCATAACCCTCCCTTCTGGCCCAGGGAAGTGTGGGGGTTGCTGCTGCCTGTGAAATCCAGAGAGGGAGGCAGGATTTGGCCTGGGATGGTGTCAAACCTTGGCTCCTCCAAGAGGAGTCCACAATGGATTCCCCTGGCCCATCTCCTCAGGACAGGTTGCCTTCTGCTTTGGCTGTGCTTCCTCATCAGGCCCCAGGTGAGCTGGGAAACTGCCTGAGCTTTGGTGTTCATCAAACTTTAATTCCTGAAGCTTAGCTGAAGGCTGACTGTGGGGTTTAGAGACAAGATTCACTCTGGGGCTTTCCAGCCAGGCTGGGAGTTCCTCTGCCTGCATTCTCCTTCCTCAGAGCTCCTTCCTGCTTACCCAACTGCATTCAGCCTGCCTGGGGCCTGCAGGCAACAGCAGCTTAGAAGGGGAGCACAGAATGACTAAGGGGGGGAAAGGTCTCCAGGTCATCGGGGCCAGCCCTTCGTGTCAGAAGTGCTCAGGTGTTGAGGTTCAGCTTTGGGGCCCTCACTCCAGGAGAGAGAGCCCAGGGGAGGCTGCAAAGCTGCTGAGGGGCCTGGAGCAGCTCTGGGAGCAGCAAAGGCTGAGAGCCCTGGGGCTGAGAGCCTGCAGAAGAGCAGCCCCAGAGGGCAGCTGAGCAATGCTCAGCAACAGCTAAAGGCTGGGGGCAGGCTCTTGTCCCTGGGCACCAGTGACAGCACAAGGGGCAATGGGCACAAAGTGGAACCCAGGAGGTGCCACCTGAGCAGGAGGAGAAAGTTGGCATGAGGGTGCTGGAGGCCTGGAGCAGGCTGCCCAGAGAGGCTGTGGAGTGTCCTGTGTGGAGAGCTTCCAACTCCCCTGGGCATTGTGCTGCTGGGCAAGCTGCTGTGGGTGCCCTGCTTGAGCAGGGGTTGGACTGGCTGAGCTCCAGAGGTCTCTTCCAACCCCACCAGGCCAGGCTGGACAGGAGGAACTTCTGGCCTCACTCAAGCAGGCCTTGAACACCTCCATGCAGGGGACACCCTGTTGGTGCTGTCAGTGTGATCAGAAGCTCTCCAGGTTGTGCAGTGCTGAAGCAGAACCTTGATCTCCTTTCTCACCCAGGACCTTAGGAGGCAGCTCTCCAGTCCCTTCTCCAGCAGCTGACCCAGCTTCTTCCCAAGACTTATCTCCAACTGCCATTACCTCTCCAAACTTCTATCCTGAGACCTGGATTAGTATGGATCCAGCTCAGGACTTCATCCAAGTGCCTGTTGCAAGTGAAGATAAGAGCTACAGAACCATTTACAACCTGTTTCACAAGACTGTGCCAGAGACCAAATATAAGATCCTGAAGATCCTGAGGGTGCAGAACCAATTCCTTTGGGAGAAATACAAAAGGTAGGAGAAAGGCAAAGATCCTCCTGCTGCAGTGGTGGGAAGACAGCTGAAAACTGGGCTTTGGGGCTGAGAAGTAGGCATTGGTCTTGAGCAGAGGAGAACCAGAGTCATGAAATCCTTTGGGTTGGAGGAGATCTTTCAGATACACCAACTCCAGAGGTGCTCTGATGTGTCTGGAGGTTCCATCTGGTCACTTCTTACTGCAAGAAGGACTTGGAGGTGCTGGAGTGTGTCCAGTAGCTTCTGTGTAGATTCTATACTGATTCTATGTAGAGTCTGTATTCTTGGGTGACAGAGCTGGTGAAGGGCTGGAACACAGACCCTGTGAGGAGGGGCTGAGGGAGCTGGGGGTGTGCAGCCTGCAGAAGAGGAGGCTCAGGGCAGAGCTCATTGCTGTCTGCAGCTCCCTGCAGGGAGGCTGTAGCCAGGTGGGGTTGGGCTCTGCTGCCAGGCAGCCAGGGACAGAAGAAGGGGACACAGCCTGAAGCTGTGCCAGGGCAGGTTGAGGGTGGATGTGAGGAGGAAGTTGTTGGCAGAGAGAGTGATTGGCATTGGAATGGGCTGCCCAGGGAGGTGGTGGAGTGGCCATGGCTGGAGGTGTTGAAGCCAAGCCTGGCTGGGGCACTTAGTGCCATGGTCTGGTTGGTTGGGCAGGGCTGGGTGCTAGGTTGGGCTGGCTGAGCTTGGAGCTCTCTTCCAACCTGCTTGGTTCTGTGATTCTATAGTGGATTCTGTGATTCAGTGACTGATTCCATGATTCTGTGATTCAAGGATGGATTCTATGATTCTGTGGTTGTATTGATTATGATTCTACAATTCAGTGATTCATTGATTCAGTGACTGATTCTATGATTCTACTAATTCAGTGATGCATTCAGTGGTTCCACAGTTCCGTGATTCGAGGATGGGTTCTGTGATTCTGTGATTGATTCTATAGTTCTGTTCTGTTATGATTCCGTGATGCAGTGGTGGATTCTCTGATTGATTCAATCATTCAACCAATCATTGATTCTGTGATTGATTCTGTGACTCAGTGATTCAGTGGTTCTGATTCTGTGCTTCCATTGATTCAGTGATTGATTCAACGATTCAGTGGTTTTGATTCTATGCTTCCATTGATTCTGTGGTTCAGTGATTGATTCAGTGATTGATTCAGTGATTGATTCAGTGATTGATTCAGTGATTGATTCAGTGATTGATTCTGTGATTGATTCTGTGATTGATTCAGCGGTTCATTGGTTCTGATTCTATGCTTCCGTGGATTCAGGGATGGATTCAGGGATGGATTCAGGAATGGATTCAGGGATGGATTCAGGGACTCAGTGATAGACTCGGCGGTTCATTGGTTCTGATTCTATGCTTCCATTGATTCAGGGATGGATTCAGGGATGGATTCAGGGATGGATTCAGTGACTCAGTGATTGACTCAGTGATGACTCAGCGGTTCATTGGTTCTGATTCTATGCTTGCGTTGATTCAGGGATGGATTCAGTGATTGAGTCAATGACTGAGCGATTGAGTGATTGATTCAGTGACTCGGTGGTTGACTGAGCAGTTCATTGGCTCTGATTCTGTTGATTCAGGGATGGATTCAGTGATTGAGTCAATGATTGAGCGATTGATTGATTGATTCAGTGACTCGGTGGTTGACTCAGCGGTTCATTGGCTCTGATTCTGTTGATTCAGGGATGGATTCAGTGATTGAGTCAATGATTGAGCGATTGATTGATTGATTCAGTGACTCGGTGGTTGACTCAGCAGTTCATTGGCTCTGGCTCCGTTGATTCAGGGATGGATTCAGTGATTGAGTCAATGATTGAGCGATTGATTGATTGATTCAGTGACTCGGTGGTTGACTCAGCGGTTCATTGGCTCTGACTCTGCTCCCACTGGTTCAATGACGCAGCAGCGCTCAGCAGCCCCTGTCTTGCAGGAAGAAGGAGCACATGTGCCGCAAGCTGAGCGGGCTGGAGCGGCTGCTGAGCGAGCGCCACCTGTTCCACGGCACCTCGGCGGACGTGGTGGACGCCATCTGCAAGCACAACTTCGACCCGCGCGTCTGCGGCAAGCACGCCACCATGTTCGGCCAGGGCAGCTACTTCGCCAGGAAGGCGAGTTACAGCCACAACTTCTCCAAGAGGTCTGCCAAAGGGGTGCATTACATGTTCCTGGCCAAGGTGCTGACTGGCAGGTACACCGTGGGCAACCACACCATGAGGAGGCCTCCCCCCGTCAACCCCGGCAGCGTCACCAGCGACCTCTACGACTCCTGCGTGGACAATTTCTTCGAGCCACAGATCTTTGTCATCTTCAACGACGACCAGAGCTACCCCTACTTCATCATCCAGTACGAGGAAGTCAGCAGCACCGTCTCCATCTGAAGCCCCCCCACGCCCCTTGCTGCTGACTGCTCTCCCTCTTCACAGCCTCCAGCCTGGCCTCGCGGGCAAGGCTGGGTGGAACACCCAACCCCTACCTGCTGCAATCTGGACTCGCCTGGGATGAACTCAAAAAGAGCTCTGAGGTGACCAAGCCTTCGCTTGCTGGTTCCAAGGCTCGACCTGCTGGTTCCAAGGCTTGACTTTGCTGGTTGATGCTGCCTGTGCGAAGTGTACATAGGTTTTATTTCGCCCCTGTTTATAGTTGACAAATCTGTGCCTTTTTTGTTATCCCAAGGGAGGTTATTTATGGGCAGTAAAAACATTCATGGCTCCAAACCCCTCTCTCTGTGTCCCACCTGGAAACCACCTCCTCACTGCAACGTGATGAGACATCTGCAGTGCTGACAGGGTGGCCTGGTCTACTGAGGAAGGCATTTTAAAGAGGTGTTTCTTGTTTCATGTAAGCTGAATCATATAGAAGTGACATCTTTGCTGTCGGCTCAGCCAGGAAAGGGGGAGTGAGGCAGGGCCAGGAGAAGGTTCTGCTGCCAGTGTCAGGGCAGGGTGGGCAGCAGCTGGCACAGGACTTCCTGCTGCTGGAGGAGAATTCACCAGCAGCAGCTCCAGGGGCCGGGAGCTCACGCAATGAGCTGCTGCCAGACAAGCTTTGAGTCGTGAGGCTTCAGCCAGGCTTGGCACAACTTGGCTCTTGGCTTCCTCCTGGCACAGCCCCCAGGAGCAGACCCACTTCTTTTTCCTCGTGGAAAACCTGAGGTTCCCAGCCCATGGTGAGAACCAGGAGCTGGGCTGCAGCAGCGAGGAGCAGCTCCAGCAGCTGCTGCCTCTGGGCTGGCACTGGCATGCTGAGGTCACAGCAACCAAACCCATCCTCTCTGGGAGTCAGCTTTTGTCTCTGGTGGCTCCCGAGTCTGTTGTCAGGAGGATGTTTTCTCCCAGCCTGGATGGCCAATGTCAGGTTGACCCAAGGGTTGTTCTTCCCTCGCTCTCCTTGGGGCTGCCTCTCCTCCAGCTGGCTGGGTACAGGCTGTCTCGAGTGTAATGAGACCATTATAAATCAGGCTCTGCTCTCTCCTCCCTGCCCCCCACCCAGGCAGCACATTCCCTGCCCGGGGCTTGTTTTGTCTGTCAGCCTTTGAGCAATCTTCAGGCCTCTGTGGCTGCCCAGCACAAAGCTGTTTACCCAAGCTCCTCAAGAAGGAATCTGCAGTCCCTCTGCCACCACTGCTGGCATGGAATCGGTCTCTAAGGTCACTGAGAGAAGATCACAGAGTCACTTGAATGACTCAGGTTGGAAAGGACCTTAGAGCTCATCTACTCCAACCTCCTTGCCATGGCAGAGGCAGTCCTCAACTAGACTCTGCTGCTCAAGGCCTCATCCAGCCTGGCCTTGAACACCTCCAGGCAGGAGGCAGCCACAGCCTCCCCAAGAAACCTATTCCAGACTCTCACCACCCTCATATGGAAGAACTTCTTCCTAAGGTCCAGTCTAAACCTACTCTTCCTCAGCTTCAAACCATTCTCCCTTGGCCTGGCTCTAGACACCCTTATGAAAAGTTCCTCTGCAGCCTTCCTGTAGATCCCTTCAGGCATTAGAAGGCAGTTCTGAGGTCCCCCTGGAGCCTCCTCTAGGCTGAACAGCCTCCAACCTTCTACCCAGCACCTCCACAGCCACTAAAGCACAGCCCCCAGCACCACATCCATGTGGTTCTTGAGGACCACCAGGGATGTGGACTGCACCACCTCCCTGGGCAGCCTGTGCCAGTGCCTGACCTCCTCACAAGTGTCCAGCCCTACAGATGTGCCAGGGTGAGCTGGTGGGACACAAGTCCAGGCCAGTGGAGCTGCCCTGCTGTTGTCCATGCATGGAGCTGTTGGCCTGCTCTGGCAGCAGGAGATAGCTCAGCTTGGAGTGGACCTTTCCTTTAGTCCATCCCAGGCAGTGGGGAAGTTCACAGTCACAGAATGGTTTTGGTTGGAAGAGGCCTTCAAGATCAGGGGGTCCAACCCCTAACCAGGCACTGCCTGCTCACCACTGCCAGCTCACTCCTAACCCATGGCCTTCAGCACCACAGCTCCAGGGCTCTGAAACCCCTCCAGGGATGAGGACTCCACCACTGGCCTGGGCAGTTCCAGTGTTTGAGAACCCTTTCAGGGAAGAAGTTTCTTCTGATGTCCAACCTAAACTTCCCCTGGTGCAGCTTGAGGCTGTTTCCTCTTCTGTTTCTTGTTCCTTGGGAGCAGAGCCCAACCTCCACCTGGCTGCAGCCTCCTCTCAGGGAGCTGTAGAGAGCAATGAGCTCTGCCCTCAGCCTCCTCCATGCTGCACACCCCCAGCTGCCTCAGCTGCTCCTCCTCAGCCCTGTTCTCCAGACCCTTCCCTACCTTTGTTGCCCTTCTCTGGCCCTGCTGCAGCCCCTCAGTGTCCTTCTGGCAGTGTCCTCTGCCCGTTTCTGAGCTCCTTCAGAGCTGGGAAGTGCAGAAGGCTCCTGAGTGCCTGCAGCTGCAGCTGAGGCCAGGAGCTGACTTGTTGCTGCAGGTCCTCCCCACAGAGCAGGCACTTGGTGCCCTTCCCTCTGCAGCAGCTCCTTGCATGCTTGCCCACTGATGTCACCCTGGGCTCCAGCTTATCTGCCACAGCCTAAACAGCCTGCCCAGCTCTGGGGGGTGCCCCCAGGCCCTGGCTCCACAACCTCCCACTCCTTCTCTTTCTCTGCCTTACCCCACACCAGGCTGTGCCTCAGGTCAGGCCTGGTGGCCTGCAGCAGGGTGCCACAGGGCTGCCAGTGACAGCAGCCAGCCCTTGGCAGTGAGCTGGGGTTTGCTGGTTTGGGTTCTCTGGTTGGGTTGTTTTGCCAGAGCTGCGTTCTTGGTTGTGCAGGAGCTCCCCAAAGTGCTTGGGGATGAGACAGGCTCAAGCCCAGCAAGCTTTGGGGTGCTGAGCTAGGTGACCTTGAAAGAGACCTTCCCTGGGCACCAGTGACAGCACAAGGGGCAGTGGGCACAAAGTGGAGCCCAGGAGGTGCCACCTGAGCAGGAGGAGAAAGTTGTTTGTTGTGAGGGTGGTGGAGGCCTGGAGCAGGCTGCCCAGAGAGGCTGTGGAGTGTCCTTGTGTGGAGAGCTTCCAACCCCCCCTGGGCATTGTGCTGTGGGTGCCCTGCTGGAGCAGGGGTTGGACTGGCTGAGCTCCAGAGGTCCCTTCCAGGTCTCATCACCCTGGGATTGTGTGAAGAACCTCTGCCCACCATGCCAGGTTGGTGTTGAGCTGCAGGACACAGCTGTGGTGCCAGGCTGCAGAGGCTGGGTAAGGGAACTTGGCAGCTGCATGGACTCCAATGCCTCTTCCTTTCCCAGGAACTCCACATTTGCATTTGCCAGCCCAAAGGGTTCTTAACTGTCCTTGGGAGGCAGCCACAAGTTCACCTCACCCAGCCAGGCCTCTGCCACCTCACCTCCAGCTGTCCTCTGCTGATGGAGGCATTCCAGCTGCTTTCTGCCCCTGCTGAAGGCTGGACTCAAGGATTCAGAGATTCATGGAATGGGTTGAAGGGATTTTGATGAAGTTTCTCCTCTCCCAGCCTGGTGTGGAATGCCAGCAGGGCAGCCTGAGGCTGTGGATCTCTCCCTCCCTGCTGGCATTCTACACCAGGCTGGCTGAGACCTTTCAGCTAGCAGAAGCTGTCCCTGCTTTGCTTGCTCACCACCACCTCCACCCCTCAGTGCTGGAGGTTCTCCAGAGGCACAAGCCCAACTTCCACCCTGCTCCCTCCTGCAGGGCTGTGGGGGTTGGAGGTGTGGACATTGGGGGAGAGGGTTTAGTGGATGTGGTGGTCTTAGGTTGAAGGTTGGACTTGGATGAGCTGAGAGGTCTTTTGCAGCCAACCCAACTCTACGCAAAGGGTGAAATGGAGTTGGTGGAAACTTCCTCAGTGGCTTTGTGTGTCCAGAAGCTGGACCAGTGTCGTGCTGGGATCCATCCCAGCTGTTTTAGGTGCTCACCCCAAGGCAGGAGGAAGAAGTAAGCAGCAGTTGTGGCCAAAAGCAGAAGCACCAAGAAGGTGGCTTCGTGCTCCCATCCCTCCTCTTTGTCTCTCCCCTGCCTGTGAGGCACAGATGCTTGAACCTTTCTCTTGAGCTGGGGATAAAACTCTGCCCTGAAGGGAGCCCAAAGCCATTGCTGGTCGAGTCCAGGCTGGGGTTTGCTGTCACCCCAGTGCTGTCCTGTCCCCTGCTGCTGTTTCTGCTTTGACATCCAGTGGGCTCAGCTGGTGTCGAGTGGGGGAACATCCCCTGGGACTCCGGAACTCAAACAAACTCCATCTGTGGTGAGGCTGCAGGGCTGCGAGCGCCGCCGGAGCTTGCAGGCTCCCAGGGCAGCAGGTGGAGTTCAGCTGCCCTCGGCAGCTGTCCCCACGGAGGAGCTGCCCCCACGCAGGAGCCCTCGGGGTGTGAGCTGTTCAGATTGTTCCTGCCGATAGGCAGAGGCTGCTCTGTGTCTGCCCTGCACGTCGTGTGCTGCCCGATGGCTGCAGCCCAGCCCTGCTGCTGGAGCCCTGCTCTGCGCTTCAGCTGCGGGGCTGGCTCGGGAGAAGCTCTTCAGCCTGGAGAGGAGAAGGCTCCCAGGTGACCTTCTTGTGGCCTTGCAGGATCTGAAGGGGGCTACAAGAAAGCTGGGGAGGGACTTTTGAGGCTGTCAGGACTGGGGGAAATGGAACAAATGTAGAAATGGGGAGATTCAGACTGGATGTTGGGAAGAAGTTGTTCAGCATGAGGGTGGTGAGAGCCTGGCAGGGGTTCCCCAGGGGAAGTGGTTGAGGCCCCATCCCTGGAGGTGTTTTAGGCCAGGCTGGATGAGGTTCTGGCCAGCCTGATCTGGTGTGAGGTGTCCCTGGGCATGGCAGGGGGGTTGGAGCTGGATGATCCTTGTGGTGCCTTCCAGCCCTGCCTGATTCTGTGACTCTGACTCTAAGCTGGGTTGCCTGCTCTGTCTCCTTCCCCCCACCTCTCCTCTCCCAGGCAGCAGCCAGACTGTGCCTCTCCCCAAAGCCCAGCCCAAGCTGTGTGCTTGGCTAGGAGCTGCTCACCAGGGGCTGGCTCAAGCTGCAGCAGCTTTCCAGGAGTGGGTTTGCCACAGATATGGCTTCTGGAGTTCTCTGCAGGCTTTCAACATCCATCTGAATGCACTCCTGTGACCTGCTCTAGGTGATCTTGCTTTGGGCTGGATGATCTCCAAGGGTCCCAGCCCCCAGCGTTCTGTGACTCCATGTCAAGCACTGCAAGGCCACCAGAAGGTCTCCCTGGAGCCTTCTCTCCTCCAGGCTGCTCACCCCCAGCTCTCCCAGCTTGGCCTCCCAGCAGAGCCCTTCCAGCCCTGCCAGCACTGCTGTGGCCTCCTCTGACCCTGCTCCAGCAGGTCCCTGTCTATGCTGAGCACTCCAGAGCTGCCCCAGCACTGCAGGGGGGGTCTCAGCAGAGCACAGCAGAATCCCCTCCCTGCCCCTGCTGCCCATGCTGCTGGGGATCAGCCCAGGACAGGCTGGGGCTGGGCTGGCAGCACTCAGTGCCAGCTCATCTCCAGATTGGCACCCCCTGGCACTCCTAAGTTCTTCTCCCTGGAGCTGCTCTCCAGCCCTTCATGCCCAGCCTGCATTGATACCAGGGACTGCCCTGGTTCAAGGTCAGGTTGGTTGAGGCTGCTGGGAGGTGTCCCTGCCCATGGGCTCTTTAAGGTCCCCTCCAACTCAAGCCATTCTATGATCTGCCTGATTCTGAGGGAGGTGACATCAAAGCTTCCCTCTTCATCTCCAACACTGAGCATCGAGACACCATCAAAACACCACTCCTGCTTCAGCTCCAGGCTTGGCAGCTTCTGCAGCCTGGCTTGGAAGAGCAGCACAAGCAGCAGGTTCTCCATGGGCTCTGTGTCCTTCAGGTCTGTGCTGCAGACATCTGGTAGGCTCTTGTTTGTTTGCCTCCCACACTCCTGCATGTCTGAGTCCCCTCTGCCCATGCTGCTCTAGATGATGCTGGGGAGGCCTGGATGCCTGCAGGAAGTGAGTCTAGCCAGGGCAAATCCCTGCCTGCTTTGGGAAGGAAGAATATTTGCCCTCTGGCATCAATTTCCTGCCCAGCAATCTCCAAAAAGCAGCTGGCAAACAGCCAGGCACAGATGGAGAGATGTGGGCTTGGCATTCTTCTGGCAAGGGTGAGAAGGAAGTCCTCTGGTCTGTCCCTTTGCCTGTCGTGGACCTTCTGGCTCAGCCCCAGCCACTCTCCCCTGCCAGCATTCCCTGGATTCTCACCAGGGAGCTGCTCTCCCCTGGAAACAGGAATTGATGACTCAAGGGCAGGCAGCACCTGGGCCCGTGTGGAGGCACACAGATGGTGCCTCAGGAGCCCAAGTGATGCAAGGGGCAGAGGCAGCAGCGCCTGTGCTGCTCCTCTGCCTGCCCCGAGCCCCACACAGCTCACCAGGACACCTCCACAGGCTCCTTTTCACCCAGAGCCACCTTGGATGGTTTCCTTTAGGAGCCTGGAGGGTGGCAGCTCAGGGCTGGGTCTGCTGCTGATGCCATAGAATGACAGAACCAGGCAGGGCTGGAAGGCACCACAAGGACCATCCAGTTCCAACCCCCCGCCATGCCCAGGGACACCTCACACCAGATCATCCCCCCCAGTCCTGTCACTCCCTGACAGCCTCAGAAGTTCCTCCCCAGCTTTCTTGTAGCCCCCTCAAGACACTGCAAGGTCACAATGAGGTCACCTGGGAGCCTTCTCCGCTCCAGCCTGAGCAGCCCCAACTCCTTCAGTCTCTCCTCATAGGATTCCTTCAGGAGGAACCACAGAACTGTTTGGAGGAGCTCTCCAAGCCCACGGAGTGCAAGCAGCAGCCCAGCACCACCCTGGCCACTGGACAGGTCCCACTCAGCCATGGCCACACATTTCTTAACCCCTCCAGGGCTGGGGACTCCACCATCTCCCTGGGCAGCCTGAGGTAGGCCTTGACAATCCTTTCTGGGACAGAAATTGTTCCTCATGGCCAACCTAACCCTCCCCTACTGCAACTTGAGGCCATTTTCTCTCATCTTATTGCTTATTCCTTGGGAGCAGAGCCCAAACCCCTCCTGGCTCCAGGCTTCTCTCGTGGAGCTGTACAGAACGATGAGCTCTGCCCTCAGCCTCCTTTTCACCAGGCTGAACACCCTCAGCTCCCTCAGCTGCTCCTCCCCAGCCCTGTTCTCCAGCTCCTTGCCTTTCTCTGGCCCTGCTCCAGCCCCTCAGTGTCCTTCTCAGAGCAAAGGTGCCAAAGCTGGGGCCAGGCCTCAGCACTGCTGGGCACTGCTGCTGATCTTTGCCCTCAGTCTCAGAGCCCAGCTGAGGGCAGCGAGAAGAGCGCTGGAGGGAGTCAGGAGAGAGGAGAGGATTAGCTGGGTAAGGGCAGCAGATTGCACAGATTAGCTCCACTGGCAGCACGGGGGACAGCTGGGGGAGTGCCACATCCATGAGGAGCCTTTCTGATAGCTCCTGACACGGCACTGCCTCCCCTCCTGCCCTGCAGCAGCCTGGCTGTAGCTGCCCATCCTGGCCTGCACGCAAAGCTGAGGGTGCCAAGGCTGCAGGAGTGCCAGCAGCAGCCTCCAGCATCCTGCATCATTAGCTCAGATCTGGGGCTTTTTTTTTTTTGCTGATTTCACTGCAGATCTGAGTCAGGAAGGGGTTGAGATCTTATGTGCAGGTCAGATAGAGGCTGGAAGTGAAGCAGATGCTAAGCACAGCCCTGCTGCAGGCTGCTAGCAGAGGGGCTGGATCTGTGTGGCTGGATGCAATGCTGGGATCTTAGAGCAGAAATACTGTGACTGAAGTTAGTTGGCATTGCATCCAGGGTGGAACTGCAGCTTTGGAAGGGGAGGTAAAGCAAGAGGAGCTTGTGAAGAGTCAGAGAATTGTTTGGGTTGGAAGAGAGCTCCAAGATGATCCAATCCAACCATCAGCTCAGCACCACCATGGCCACTGAGCCACGGCCCCAAGTGCCACGGCCACAGGGTTCTTGACACGTGCTAGGTCCTTGTCTAGCTGAAGCTCTGGAGGTGCTGCACAAAGGTGGTGGGACTGGAGCAGCTCTGGGAGCAGCAAAGGCTGAGAGCCCTGGGGCTGAGAGCCTGCAGAAGAGCAGCCCCAGAGGGCAGCTGAGCAATGCTCAGCAACAGCTAAAGGCTGGAGGCAAGAGGCTGGGGCCAGGCTCTTGTCACTGGTGCCCAGGGACAGCACAAAGGGCAATGGGCACAAAGTGGAACCAAGGAGGTGCCACCTGAGCAGGAGGGAAGTTGTTTGCTGTGAAGGTGCTGGAGGCCTGGGGCAGGCTGCCCAGAGAGGCTGTGGAATCTCCTTGTCTGGAGAGCTGTTTCTCATCCCTCTCTTCCTCTGGAGTGAGGGACCTGGGCACCTTTACCCTCTGATAGCCTCCTCTCACCTTTCAGGCTCTTGGGGTCGAGTTAAACCCTTCAAAGAAGGAAGCCAACAACAAGGGAGGGAGTTTTTTGTTTCCTTTTCCTTCTCTCATGCTTTCCACCCTTAGCTCTTTCCATGCTATTTTTGGCACTGCTGGGATTTCCCTCTGCTAACCTTCGAGAGATGATCTCCACTTGGGCATGAGCAGGCAGCCAGGAAATCCTTGCTGGGTGCCAAAACTGGGCCTTCTTTCCTCACTCTGTTTGTTTTCGTTTCCTCTTGCAGCCAGGACAGCTTGGATCAGCTGTGCTGGCTTCCTGACCTCTTCTCCATGGACCATGAAAGGCTGAACTGGGGAGGAGAGAGGAGGATTTGTCTGCTGGATCCACTGAGGAGACCTCAGCGTGCAAGGAAGGAGGGCAGGGAATGATTTCTCCTGGCTGTGAAGAGAAGGAGGCAGAAGACAACTTCTCAGGGAGCTTCAGATGCCTGAAAGCAGCAGTTCTGCATCCTGTGAGCCCTACTGCCTGTAGTGTCCTGACAGGATGAGCTTTTACATCATCAGAGAGTCACAAGTAGAGTTGGGTTGGAAGGGACCTTCAAGGCCTTCCAGTTCCAACCCCCTGCCATGGGCAGGGACACCTCTGGCTTGCTCAAGGCCTCATCCAAGCTGGCTTTCAACTCTTGCAGCCCTGGAGCCTCCACAGCTTCTCTGGGCAACCTGTGCCAGTGCCTCAGCACCCTCCTGGGGAAGAATTCCCTCCTCATGTCTCCTCTCAATCCAGCTTCTTCCAGCCTGAAGCCATCAGTCCTCATCCTGCCACTCCATGCCTTGGGCAAAAGTCCCTCTCCAGCTCTCCTGCAGCCCCCTTCAAACACTGGAAGGCTGCTAGAAGGTCTCCTTGAAGCTGCATTTGGAGGGCATTGAGATATTAGGAAGAAATTCTTCCCTGTGAGGGTGATGAGGCACTGGCAGTGCTGAAATCCAGGTTGGAAGAGGCCTTGAGCAACCCAGTCTAGGGGGATGTGTCCCTGCCCATGGCAGGGGGGGTTGGAACTGGATGATCTTGAAGGTCCCTTCCAAGCCAAGCCAGTCTGTGGCTCTCTGACTCCATCTTTAAGTGAAGGTTGGTGGCCATGGTGGTGTTGTGTTGAAGGTTGGACTCCAGGAGCTTGAGGACCTCTTCCAACCAGAACAACTCTGTGGTGCTCTGTGCAGTGTGCAGAGGAGGCCAACTTGTGACTGTGCTTCTCTCTGGATCTGGGGTAGCTTCCACCAGACTCCTGCCCTCCTGCTGCCGTGCCTGGGCTCTTCCTGCCAGCCAGGAAGGTGCTCCACAGTCAGGAGCAGGTGAAGCAGGTCCTAATGTCTATTTTGAAGAGCTCTGAAAGGTGGCACCTGTGTGTTAGGCACTGCTGGCCTTAAAAGAGAGCAAAGGGCAGCTCTAGGCACTTCGACGTTCAGGCTGGCAGGAGCAGGCAGAGCAGCAGCAGGCAGCAGTGGCACAGCTCACCCCAGCTGGCTCTACCCAGGGGAGGCCTCATGCTGGGCATGCTGTGGCCTCCCTGCTCTGGCACGGTTCCTGCAGAGGGGAAGGGACCTGGGGGTGCTGGGTGACAGTAGCTGAAGATGAGCCAGCAGTGTGCTCAGGGGGGCAAGAAGGGCACCAGCAGCCTGGCTGGGATCAGCACTGGCGTGGGCAGCAGCAGCAGGGCAGGGATTGTCCCTCTGCACCGGGCACTGCTGAGGCTGCTCTTTGAATCCTGGGTCCGGGCACTAAGGAGCCTTCTGCACTTCCCAGCCCTGAAGGAGCTCAGAACGTGATGGAATGACTGGAATGTCCCTGCAGGAAGGACACTGAGGGGCTGGAGCAGGGCCAGAGAAGGGCAGTGAAGGTGAAGAAGGGTCTGGAGAACAGGGCTGGGAAGGAGCAGCTGAGGGAGCTGGGGGTGTGCAGCATGGAGAAGAGGAGGCTGAGGGCAGAGCTCATTGCTGTCTGCAGCTACCTGAGAGGAGGCTGCAGCCAGGTAGTGGTTGGTCTGCTCTCCCAAGGGACAAGTGATAGGATAAGAGGAAATGCCCTCAGCTGGCACCAGAGGAGGTTTAGCCCCCCAAAAGGGCTGGCCAGGCCTGGCTCAGGCTGCCCAGGGAGTGGAGCCCCCATCCCTGGGGCAGGTTGGAAGCTGTGGTGCTGAGGGCCATGGTTTCATAGTCCCAGAATGGTTTTGCAGCAGACTTCTTGGTGCTGGGTTAATGGTTGGACTTGGTGATCTTGAAGGTCTTCTCCAACCTAGATCACATTGGGTGCTTCTGTGCTCCACAACCTCCCTGGAGGTGTTCCAGGCCAGGCTGGATGAATGGGAGGTGTCCCACTAGGTGTCTATGGCTGGGGGTTGGAAGTGGATGAGCTTTGAGGGTCTATGTGGCCCTTCAGGATATAGTTTAGTGGCCATGGTGGTTTGGTTGTGGGTGGACTCAATGATCTTAAAGGTCTTAAGGAGTCTATGAGAAGCAAACAAGAGTGGTGTCTGTATCACCCACTGGGTTTGCTTAGAGATATGAAACCAAGCTCCAAGAACAAAGCTTCTCAGTCCCTGGCTGCTGCTTGCCATGTTAACTGTCTCAGGCGTGGACTGGAGGCCCTAGGGGAAGGTCCTCATCTGCAGAACAACCTGGAGCCAGAAGCCAGCACTGAAACAAAGCCTCCACCCTTGGCTACCACTGATAACTCAACGGAAGCTGGCAGGGCAGGAGAGCTCAGGCAAACAACCTCCCCAGGGCTCCTCAGCTGGGGCAGGGACTGGCCCTTACCCTCGTGTCTGGAGCAGCAGGCAGTGTGGACCTTCATCCTGAAGGGGCCTCCGGGGTGTGCCAGCTACATAAATACTGAGTGTGCCTTTAATCTTGGGGTGGGGACTGGCACTTGTGTCCCCGGTAGGAAGTGCTGATCCTCCCTGCTGCTGCAGCTGTGTCATTGTTGTACTCCAGATATACTACCTGTGGTATCTACTAAGGTATCAACCCAGATACCAAGCAGTGGACTCAGAGGGACATTGCACAAGCAGCAAACAGCAGCAGCACAGCAGCACTTTGCTTCTGCTAGTCCCAAAGCACTGCAGAGCTCCTGAAATCAGAGTCTCTGGGGCATATCTGACTTGGATCCTAGACCCTGGAATCCAGGAGGTTCCATGTGAAGAACAGGAGAAACTTCTTTGCTCTGAGGTTACTGCTGAGGCCACAGCTGGAGCACTGCATCCAGCTCTGGGCTCCCCAGTTGAAGAGGGACAGGGAAGTGCTGGAGAGAGCCCAGGGGAGGCTGCAAAGCTGCTGAGGGGCCTGGAGCAGCTCTGGAAGCAGCAAAGGCTGAGAGCCCTGGGGCTGAGAGCCTGCAGAAGAGCAGCCCCAGAGGGCAGCTGAGCAATGCTCAGCAACAGCTAAAGGAGCTGTGGGGGGCAAGAGGCTGGGGCCAGGCTCTTGTCAGTGGTGCCAGGGACAGCACAAGGGGCAATGGGCACAAAGTGGAGCCCAGGAGGTGCCACCTGAGCAGGAGAAGAAAGTTGTTTGTTGTGAGGGTGGTGGAGGCCTGGAGCAGGCTGCCCCGAGAGGCTGTGGAGTGTCCTTGTGTGGAGAGCTTCCAACCCCCCTGGGCATGGTGCTGCTGGGCAAGATGCTGTGGGTGCCCTGCTGTGGGTGCCCTGCTGTGGGCTGGATGATCTCCAGAGGTCCTTTCCAGACCCANGGTGGAAGCTGCCCTGCTGTGACTTTGTGCTCTGCAGGGAAGCACAGCCCCCACTGCAGGAGCAGCCTGCAGGCTGTGAGATTCGCTCTCCCGGGTGGCTTTCCTGTGGCTGAGGACGTGACTAATGCCCTGTGACAGCCCCGTGCTGGAGCCTGATGCTCTGTCACCTTCCACCATCACCACAGGAAAGGAAAACTGGCTCTGGAATGATCTCAGCAAGGAAATGGAGGCTCCCCAAAGACCTGCTGGGAGTAAATTCCCTTGGACTCCACTGGCTTTGTTGTAGGTTGGACTCAATGATCTCAAAGGCCTTTTCCAAGCTGGCTAGTTCTGTGATTGCTTGTGACTGTGTTGTGAATCCAGGGTGCCCTGGAAATGCCTGCTGTGACCTGGGTGTGTGCAGACCTTTGGGTTGAAGCCATGAGCTGCTGCACTCCAAGATGGGCCCAGAAAGTGGGGCAGCACCCTCTTAGTCACTGCTGCAGCCCTGGGTGAAGCCTGAGCTGCCAGCACGACTCAGTCTCACACGTGGGCTGCTGAAGTGCAGCCTGCACCCTGCTGTCCCATTCCCTCAGGAGTCATTGCACTCCTCTGGCATCATCTGGGCAACCTCCCACTCTGCCCACACTTGCACCTCACCAGCTGCAGCCTCAGCAGGCTTCCAGCAAGAGGTGACCGTGGCTACATCTCACTGAACCACAGAAGGGTTTGGCTTGGAAAGGACCCTTCAAGGTCATCTACTCCAGCAGTCAGCAGGGACATCTGCTCAGAGGGAGCTTGCTCAGAGCCCCAGACCTGCAATGGCTCCAGGGATGGGGCATCTCCCACCTCTCTGGGCAACCTGGGCCAGTGTCCTACCACCCTTACATCTACTCTAAATGTGTCTCCTCCAATCCCTCTCAGCCTCTTGCACTTTAGCGACTTGCAGTGAGCCCAGGCCCAGCCCAGCCAGCCCCAGGCCTGCTGGAGAGCCTCTTTCTTCCAGATCACAAAGAGTGGTGCCTGCCAGCTTCTCCTCATCTCAAGGACAGGCTCTTCTCACCCCACCCACGACTGCTTCTCCTCAGCACCCTAAGGACAGGCTCCCCAGGAGAGGCTCCCCTCTGGCCTCCTAGGACTGGATCTCCTCAGTCCTCCAAAATGGAGGGCAGGAGCTCCTTAGTCCCCTCCAGGATGTCTTTAGTGCCCTCCAGGACAAGCTCTCCTCTGTCCACCCAGATATGGAACCCCTCACCCACCAACACCCCCATCCCCCTAAGACAGGCTTCCCTCTGCTCCCTAGGACAAGCTCTCCTCACTCTCGATCCAAGCTCTCCTCAGCCCTGCTGTGAGCATTCCTCACTCTCGCTCCAAGCTCTCCTGAGCCCTGCTCTGAGCATTCCTCACTCTCACTCCAAGCTCTCCTGAGCCCTGCTCTGAGCATTCCTCACTCTTGCTCCAAGCTCTCCTCAGCCCTGCTCTGAGCATTCCTCACTCATGCTCCAAGCTCTCCTCAGCCCTGCTCTGAGCATTCCTCACTCTTGCTCCAAGCTCTCCTCAGCCCTGCTCTGAGCATTCCTCACTCTTGCTCCAAGCTCTCCTCACTTGCTCCAAGCTCTCCTCTCTCTTGCTTCAAGCTCTCCTCACTTGCTCTGAGCTCTCCTCCCTTGCTCTGAGTTCTCCTCACTCTCGCTCCAAGCTCTCCTCAGCCCTGCTCTAAGCTCTCCTCAGCCCTGCTCCGAGCTCTTCCGAGCCCCGCTCTGCGCTCCAGGACTGGGTTCCCTTAGACCAGGGTGTCCTCAGTCTTCGGCCCCTCGGGGCAGGACCTCCTCAGTCCCCCTTGCACAAGCTCCCCTTGGTCTCCTCGGCACTGGACCCCCTCAGCTCAGGGTCCACTCAGCCTCTGTCGCCCCTAGGTCTAGCTCCCCTCGTCGCCGCCGAGGGCAGGGTCCCCTCAAGGCAGGGTCCCCTCAAGGCAGGGTCCCCTCCTGCCGCCTGGCTGTGCCGAGCGGAGGGCGGGAAGGGAGCAGCCCGGCCTGGCCCGGCCCTGCCGCGCCGCTGCCTGCCGGCCGCCCCTGTCACAACGCACAGGAGCTCCGGCAAGTCCTGTGGGCACGGAGCGTCCGCAAAGAAGCTCTGGCAAGCTTTATGGCCATGGAGTGTCCGTAAAGAAGCCCTGGCAAGTCTTGTGGCCGCGGTGGATGGGGAGCTGCAGCCACAGTTTTCAAGAGATGGGTGCAAAGCTGCTGGTGAAATGTTGTGTAAACAGAAAGAAACTTGTGCCGGTTCCCTTGGCGACTCCATAGTGACAGGGCAACACTGTCCCGTTTCACAACCACCTCCTGGGTCAAGTGCTGCAGCCCTGCTGCCGAGGCCTGCTGCTGTCAGGTGAGGGAGACAAGCTGGAGTCAGCCCAGCAGCACTCTGCCCTTGGTGAGGAGTCTGCCTCTGGGTGCTGACCTCCTGCTTCTCCCCACACACCAGCTGCTGGGCAGCTACATCTTGCACCGCAGGCACCAGGCTCTGGCCGGCAGCTGGGCAGAGGCCTGTTGTGAGCCTTCCCGAGGCGTGAAGCAGCACAGAGGTCAGGCAGCAGAAGCTCACTGCATGTGCTGGAGCCTCTCTTGGAGCCCAGTGAGGAGCGACCTCCCAGTGGTACCTCAGCAGCTCAGCCTTAGGGGGCTTCCAGCAAACCTCCAGGAGGCTGCTGGTGCCAGGCTGCAGCCCAAGCCTGGCTGGCACTAGGTGTGCTCTTAGCAGGAGGCATGAACCTCTTGGCCTCTAGCTCTGAGGAGATGCTGCAGCCTCCACTCGTGCTCCCAGAGAGCTCAGCAGTGCTGGGCCTTCTGCTGACAGCTGTGCCAAGTTCTTCTCCAGCTCCTGTCAGGACAAACAGCAAAGCAGAGAGTTTGAAGCAAGAATTTTGCCTACAACTGCCCTTAACCCGTTTAGGACAATGCCAAGCAGCAAACAGATGATGAGAACGGAGACTTGCTGGCAGCTCTGTCACAGGAAGGAGTACTGCAGGACTGGCATCAGCTGTGGTGCTGAGCAGGTCACAGAATCACAGGTTTGGTTGGCAAAGCCCTTTCAGATCATCCAGGCCAACCATTCTCTAACTTTACCAAGCCTGGTGCTAAGCCATGGCCCTCAGCACCACAGCTCTGCCTCTTGGAAACACCTCCAGGCATGGGCATTCAACTACCTCCCTGGGTAGCCTGTGCCAGGCTTTGAAAACCCTTTCAGGGAAGAAGTTTCTTCTACTGTCCAACCTAAACCTCCCCTGGTGCCACTTGAGGCCGTTTCCTCTTGTCCTATTGCTTGTTCCTTAGCAGCAGAGCCCAACCCCCACCTGGCTCCAACCTCCCTTTCAGGTTGCTGTAGAGAGCCACAAGGTCTCCCCTCAGCCTCCTCTCCTCCAGGCTGAACACCCTCGGCTCCCTCAGGGGCTCCTCCCCAGCCCTGTTCTCCAGACTCTGCCTCAGTTTCACCCCCCTGTGATGGCCATGAGGCCATCAAGCTCTTCCTGTGTGCTCCAGGAGAGCTGAAGCCACCACCTTGTAACTTCAGCTGATTTCTGCTCCAGGCTGGCAGGGCAGTGGGGATGCCTTTAACTCCAGGGGCTCTCAGGAGCTGTCAGCTTGGCTGGCATCAGAGCAGCAAGTGATGCAGGTTGCATTAGGTGCCCATGGGCCATGGCTGCCGAGTGCCCTTGCTGATGGCAGGAGGAGTAAGGGAGCACAACAGGGAGCAGAAATCAAATCAAACCCTCTTGGCCATCCCTGACCTAGTAGCTACCTTCAGATCCCACAAACACTCCTTTTTGTCCTTCAGCAAATATTGGCTACGTTTTGGGTCATAAAGATCATAGAATCCCAAACTGGCTTGGGTTGGAAGAGACCTTGAAGATCACAGATGTCAGGGGTTGGAAGGGACCCAAAGAGATCATCCAGTCCAACCCCTGCCAGAGCAGGACCACACAATCTAGCTCAGGGCACACAGGAACACACACAGCCTTGAAAGGCTCCAGAGAAGGAGACTCCACAACCTCTCCGGGCAGCCTGTGCCAGGGCTCTGGGACCCTTCCAGTCAAGAATTTGCCCTTGTGCTGAGCTGGAACCTCCTGTGCTGCAGCTTCCATCCATTGCTCCTTGTCCTATCCAGGAAGCAGGTGAGACCACCTAGTCCCAATGCCCCCCTGTCCTGGACCCCACCTTGGAAGGACCTTGCCTCACCTGTGTTTAATTGGTGAGCCTAAGAGGAAACAGGTTCTGGAGCAGAGGAAGAAAATCCTTACTCCATCTTATTTTCACCCAAGTTGCACCTTAGGCCAGGGTGTGAGGGGCTGGCTGTGTGTGACAGGGAGGCTGCAGCACCAGCATGCAGCTCCCATCCAGATGGTGCCATCCCTCTGGGGCACAGCAGTTCAGACTGTCCGCCCCTGTCACGGAAATGCAACATTTGCACTCTGCTGCCAGGACGTGCCAGGACACTCCATGGCCACACAAACCATGAGGTAAGAAGGTGAAGGGGAGGAAGGAGCAGCCTCATGCACTTGCAAAGCACTAGATGCTCTCTGTGTTTTAAAAGGGTGCCCAGAGCACCAGGGGATGGAGAGCAGACCAAGAGCAGCTCCACAGCCATGCCAGTAGTAGACATGGCATGTTCAGGGCTTGCAAGCCTCAGGATGAAGAGGGGTTCATATGGATAATGCCACTCCATTTGTTGTAGGCTGGGACACTGCTGTACCCTTTGTGCCTGCTGGATCTCAGGATGGTTCACAGAATGGTTTCTACTTGAAGGGATCTTCAATACCATCCAGCTCCAACCCCCTTGCCATGGGCAGGGTCACCTCCCACCAGCCCAGGTTGCTCAAGGCCTTGAACACATCCAGGCAGGGGGTAACCACAGCCTCTCTGGGCAACCTGTGACAGTGTCTCCTCACCCTCACAGACTTCTTCCCCATCTCCAGTCTCAATCCTAGGTCTTGCCTCCTAAATTCAACTCAGCTTCACCATCCTCCTCGGTATGTGCTGTCCTCTCCACCTCCAGGCTTCCGTTGTTTGTTTTGTTGTTGGGTTGGGGTTTTTTCCTCCTTATCCTTTCCCATTTCCTTCACCCTTCAACTTTTCCATACTTCCTTCATCACTGCCTGGTGTTTCTTGCAGCAGCTGACGAAGCCTGTGAGTAACATCTGTCTGGTCTGAGCCATTCTCAGCCCCCGTCTGCGTGCAGGTCCAGCTTTGGCAGGCTTTGCAGGTTTTTGTTTAACAGTAGGAAGGGGTTTTGTTTTGCTCCCCCCTCCCTCCCATGTGTTTAAATTAGGAAAGAGCAGATCAGCCTGCTCCTGGGTGAGGGGTGGGGGAAAGGAGAAAGATTTATGGGCTTGCTGATTCCCGTGGGAGCTTCCTAGCAGGCCCCTGGGAAACTGCTGAGTTCTGCACGGCTTAACCTCACCCTGATGGTAAAAGCTGGAGCTATCAGAGGTGCCACCACTGCCCCTGAGCATGAGGTGATCTTTTAGATAGGATGAGCTCAGGCACTGAATGCTTTAAAGATAAAGAACAAAACCTTGAACCCTGCTGCAGACATCTCCCAGGGGTTTGGGGCTCTGGCTGGGTTGTTTCCTCCCCAGATCACGTCCTGCTGGCTGCCTCACCATGCCCTCCTGCCCTTTGTGCCCACTCCTAACTGACTGGCTGGGGCTGCTTCTGTGCTCCTTTCCCACTGCAGCCTCCTGACGCTTTTCCTGGCACCCTTCCCAAGTCCTTTCGCTGCCAACTCGGGCTCAGTGCGAGCTGCTTGTGCTCCCTTTCAAATCCTTTTCTGTCGTGGCAGAGCAACCCAATGTCCTCTGCACACACACGCTCCTCCTGCTATCCTTGACAGCTCCTCGCTCCTGGCACTCAGCTGCTGCTTAATCACACACATTCCTTCTCTGATTCACCTCATGTGCTCTTGCGGCCAAAAGCTCGGCTTGGATTTGGCAATGTCACTACGGCAGCACTGGGATCTCCCCCCTCAGGATCCAAGGGATCCCCACTGCCATCTCTGCACTTCTCTTTCCCTCTCTTCAGCCCAGCTTCACCACATGAGCACCGTGGCCTCACCTCTGCCTTCCTGTCTGTATCACCAGGCCACTGCTCTTTCATGTTTGTCCTGATTTTATCTTTTTCACGGTGCTTTGGAAACTTTCTATCCTCTCCCTTTGCACAGCCAGGCCCGCTGACCTTGGTAGGTAGCCCTCATGTTCAGATGCCTCCTCCAAACATCCTCCCACAGCAGCTGCTCTCCCACCACGCTCCAGGTCCTTGTGACATTTGCAAAGGTGGCGCTGGTGGCGGTGGGGAGAGCAGAACGAATCAAACCAACCTAGCAAACAACACAGCTTGAAAACAGAACCGAGGCGAGGTGCAGCCACACCACAACCACCCTCGCTGCCGGCCGCCGCGCCAGCCCTGCCCTTCCCTTGACCCCGCGCTCTGCACGTCTCCTGCCAGCTCTCCTCCCCCTGCCCCAGCGCCGGGACCCTTCTTGCTCCTCCGCAAAGCCCCCACAGCACCGAGAGATAAGGGCTGGACCTCTGCCTTGACCCAGCAAAACAACTGGAAGCAGCAGCAATGGCTTGCCAGGGCAGTTGTTTCCAGCCATGGCTGCACCACGCCGCTTCCCCGTGCGGCGCTTGGGCTTGAGCCTGGAGCGAGAGGGCTTGGAGAGAGGAGCAGGGTTTGACCCCGGGAAAGCTTGCAGGTGCGGGCACACCTAGGCACACCCCCACCGTGGGTCCTGCCTTTGTGCCAAGAGGGTGTTGGTGCTGATTAGCTTTTCTCCCCCAGCTGCCTGCTGGCACGGACTTTGCTCCTCCGGGTCGGGGTTTGGAAGCGGCGGGAGGCTCTCCACGTGTGTTTGAGAAGGTACAAAGCCTGCCGGAAAACAATGGAAAGAGCTGGCTCATGCCTGCTGCGTGTCACGCACTCATTTCTCCTCTGCTCCTTTGTCCTTGGAGCAGCTCCCACCGCCCGCAACCCGATCCGGAGCGGGGCCGCAGGCTGGCACGCACACCCCGGCCTGCCGCCACGCCACGTGGGTCTGGCCTGCCGCGGACCCCTCACAGCCCACCCCAGACCCGCGGCGGAGTCGCGGGGGGTTGTGTGGGCTCCCTGCAGTTGGAAGAGCTCCTTTGGAGTGGAGCGCGGTGGGAGCGGCTTCTGCTCTGCTTCACAGCAGGGACCCCCGAGTGTCCAGGCCGGCAGAATGGTGCCAGCCAGGTTCTCCTCATCTCAAGGACAGGCTCTTCTCACCCCCACCCCCGGACTGGGTCTCCTCAGCACCCCAAGGACAGGCTTCCCTCTGTCCTCCTGGGGCTGGATCTCCTCACTCCTCTAAAACTGGGGGGCAGAATCTCTTTAGTCCCTTCCAGGACAAGCTCTCCCCTGTCCACCCAGGTCTGGATCCCCTCACCCCCGTGTCCTCCCAAGACAGGCTTCCCTCAGCTCCCCAGGACAAGCTCCTCAGTACTCCCCAGCACTGGATTCCCTTACTCCAGGGTATTCTCAGTCTCCTGCCCCGCAGACAAGCTCCCTCGGGACAGGGCCTCCTCAGTTCCCCTTAGGACAAGCTCCCCTTGGTCTCCTCGGCACTGGACCCCTTCAGCTCAGGGTCTGCTCAGCCTCTCCCGGATACGATCTCACAGTCCCCCTAGACCTATCTCCCCTCGTCGCCGCGGAGGGCAGGATCCCCTCGCCCCCGCCTCGCTGAGCGGAGCGCAGACGGAGGGCGGGAAGGGAGCAGCTCCCTCTGGCCCGGCCCTGCCGTGCCGCTGCGTGCCGGCCGCCCTCCCCCCGCTGCCGCCTCTCCCCCCTCGGCCGCCCCCGGCCGCGGTGATCCGCGTTGATCTGCTGGCCGCCTCACGACACCCTTCCCCGGCACGTTAAGCGGCCATCGCGTGAGAGGCGCCGGCTCCCGGCCCGCCTCCCCCCCCCGCCGCCACCGCCGCCATCACGCAGAGGGAACAGATGCCGCCGAGGCGCGGCCAGGCTCTTCCTCGCTCCCCGCGCCCATCAAAGGCGTTCCCGGCCCCGTCTCGCTGTTAATGCCGCTCTTAATTAAAGACCTCCGCGGGGGGCGAGCCGCCCTTCACACGCGATCCCCTCCTGGCACACACGGAGACAGGCGCGGTCCCGCAGGGTGAGCTCCGCTGCACCCCCGCCCGGGGTGGGTGCAGGGTGGGAAACATCAGCGCTTTGTATTTTATTTATTTCTTTATTTCCTCCCTCCAACCCGCAGCTCTTTTCCTTCTGATTTTTGACCTCATGCCATGGGGGAGTTGGCGTTTTGCGCTTGCGATGGCTTCGGCTGAGGGGAGACCTCCTGGCTCTTGACAGCTCCCCGCAAGGAGGCTTGGAGCCGGGTGGGGGTCGGCTTCTTCTGAGGAACAGGAGGAAAGAGTTGCACCAAGGGAGGTTGGGGTTGGACGTTTATGTGAAATGTCTTAAAGCCTGGCACAAGCTGCCCAGGGAGGGGGCTGAATCCTGTCCCTGGAGGGGTTTCAAAGCTGTGTGGATGTGGTGCTGAGGGCCATGGTCTTAGCACCAGACTTGGCAGGGTTTAGAATAGGGATAGAACAGAGTAGAGTAGACTAGAATAGAACCGGGTTGGAAGAGACCTCCAAGCTCATCCATGGCAGAGGGGTTGGACTCGATGATCTCTGAAGGTCTCTTCCAACCTCTTAACATTCTGTGATTCTGTGATCCAGCCCTATCCAACCAACCAGACCATGGCACTAAGTGCCCCAGCCAGGCTTGGCTTCAACACCTCCGGGCACGGCGACTCCACCACCTCTCTGGGCAGCCCATTCCAATGCCAATCACTCTCTCTGCCAACAACTTCCACCTGACATCCAGCCTAGACCTCCCCCGGCAGGGTGGTTGGGCTGGATGATCTTAAAGAGCTTTTCCACCCCGAACGAGTCTGTGACTCCATGACTTCAGTATCATTCCCACGCCATTCCACACGGGACGCCCTTCCCCCCGAAGAGATCAGGCGGAGGTTACAGGAGGTGGCGGTGGGGAAAGCTGCGGCATGCGGCTGTGCTTGCTGCCAGCCCGGGGATTAACGACACACCGGCAGCACGCAGGGCAGCACGCAACGTGGAAATGGCCCCGCCAGGGGCTGGGGAGGGGGAGACATCCATGGGACCTCCCCCGCAAAGCCGGGGAGGGATGGGTAGGATATCTCCGTGTCATTGCAATAGCTGCCACTCGTGCAGTGGGCTTTGTTTCCCAGCAAAACTCACTATCTTCTTCAGCAGCAAGCCCCACTCCTTGCATAAAAGCTCCCCCAGGGACAGGCTTACTCTACTAAAAGCAGCCAAACCCTATTGCCTCTGCAGCTGCTCTGAAAATAAACGTTACTGATGTTTCACCCGGAGAGCAAAGCTTTGCAGCTAAGAGCAATTCATGCATAAATTCAGTCAGGTTAACAAGGCCAGTGGAAGGTCACCTCGGTTTTCACCATGGCGGCTTTCCAGGTTTTAGTGGTTAGCTCTATTTTTGCAGGGAACATACCTTGTAGGGCATGCTTTGGGCTTAGAGAGAATGGCTTTGGGCGTGCAGAAGATGCTTTGGGTAAACAGGAGGTGCTTTGGCTATGCAGGAATTGCTTTGGGGCATGCAGAAATTGATTTGGGCGTGCAGGAATTGCTTTGGGTGCAAAGGAATTGCTTTGGGCGTGCAGGAATTGATTTGGGTGCAAAGGAATTGCTTTGGGCATGTAGGGATTGCTTTGGGCGTGCAGGAATTGATTTGGGTGCAAAGGAATTGCTTTGGGCATGTAGGGATTGCTTTGGGCGTGCAGGAATTGATTTGGGCATACAGGAATTGCTTTGGGCATGCAGAATTTGCTTTGAGGATATAGGAACTGCCACAGGCATACAGCAAGTGGTTTGTGCATACAGAATTGCTGTGAGCACAGAGAAAAATGTTTTGTGCCTATAGAATTGCTGTGGGCATCTAGAAAATGATTTGTGCACACAGCAGTTGATTTTGGCACATTGAGAAATGGTTTATGCATATAGCATTGCTTTGTGCATATAGAAGATGTTTGGGGCACATAGGAATTGATTTGGGCATACAGAAAATGCTTTGGGCTTATAAGAGTTGCTTTGGGCATACAGAAAATGCTTTGAGCATATAGGAATTGAGCATACAGAAAATGCTTTGGCCATATAACAAAGAAAAGCTTTGAGCATACAAAGAAAATGCTTTGGGAATACAGAAGATGCTTTGGGCTGTATAGGAATTGATTCGGGCATATAGAAAATGATTTGGGCAGGTAGGAATTGCATTGTGCATCCGGAAGGTACTCTTTGTGCATAGAGAAGCAGCTTTGGAACGGCTTTAGGCAGGTTGGAAACAGGCTCTGGGCACCCAGCAGCCTTGCTGTGCTCATGGCCCCTCATCCACATCGCATGTCTGTGCCAGCTTCACATGGAGAGGCTCAAGGCTGTGCCAACTAGCAGGGGACTGTGGGGCTGAAGCAGCTGGCTGGGGTGGCACAGAGGATGGGATGAGCCTCAGGGTAGTTTCCTGGCCTGCACTGAAGAGGCTGCATACAGAGGGAAGGTATAACGTGACATTAACTCTGTTACAACTTGCATCTTTGTTTTTACTGCTTTGCTGTGAACTCAGGTGGCTGTCGTTAAGAGCTGACAGCACACAAATGATTCGTACGGAGGTGGAGCTCTTGCTGAGCATTGCTCAGCTGCCCTCTGGGGCTGCTCTTCTGCAGGCTCTCAGCCCCAGGGCTCTCAGCCTTTCCTCCTCACAGAGATGCTGTAGGCCCCTCAGCATCTTTTGAGCTTCACTGGACTCTCTCCAGCAGTTCCCTGTCTCTCGTGAAGTGGGGAGCCCAGAACCGGACCCAGCACTGCAGCTGTGGCCTCATTAGAGCAGAGTAGAGGGACAGAACATAGAATCATAGAATCAACCAGGTTGGAAGAGCTCGCCAAGATCACCCAGTCCAATCTATCACCCAGCCCTATCCGATCCTCTTCTTCGGGACCCCACTGGCCCTTCTTGCCCCCGAGGGCACATTTCCGGCTCTTGGTGACCCTGCTGTCCCCCAGCACTGCCAGCTCCTCCTTGGGGCTGCTCTCCAGCAGGTCCCCCTCACCCGTCCTGCTGCAGGGGACTATTGCTTCCAAGGTACAGGACCCTACACTGGCCCTGGCTGAACTTCCCGAGGCTGCTCTCGGCTCCCCAGCCTGTGCCGGTCCCACTGAACACTGTTCCCCGCCGCCAATGCAGCTCGTCCCGTTCCCAGTCGCCGCTTTCCAAAGAGGGAGCTTCGTTATGCCGCGACTGGCTGCGGAGGACCTGAGGAGCCGTCCTCGCCTTCCGCCATCGTTGCGCCAGCCCAGGCCCTCCCCCACCTGCCGGCCGTGACGCTGCTGCCGCCGCTCCCCGCCGGGCCCCGACGACACCGCCCCTCGGTGACGACACCGCCGGTGACACCGCCCCCCGTGACGCAGCTCTGCTCTCCGCGCGTACCGGCGCCGTTGCCCTGGCTACGGAGGACGCCGCGGTAAGGACATGGCCGCCCCGGCCGCTCCCCCCCCGCCCTCCTGCTCTCCGCTCCCCTCCGCCCGCTTCCCCCCCGACTTCCCCGCCTCGGGAGCTGCGCGCCGCCATGCCCCGGGGTAGCCTGTGGCCCTTCACCGCCCGCCTTTCGCCTCCGCGCTACTCCCGCTCCTCTCTTCACATCACGGCCTGGCCCCGGGGGTGGCCTCTCGGGGTTGGCCCGGGCTGTGTCTAGCATGAATTACGCGATCCCGGTGGTGGCGGCAGCAGGTTCTGACTCTCCTTGTGACCTCTGGCAGCTTCTTTCAACTCGTCGCGGAGTTTCGGGAGGCCATGGAGAGGCACATCCCCGTTCACACCTTGCCCGAGTCGATCCTAAAGGTAGGAACCGGAGTAAATACAGAAAGCCCCAACACTTGGAGAGCCGAAACGCAGTCAGTTAGGGGCGTTGCACTGGCCTTTGAATGCCGTTACCGTGGGTGCATGAAGAAGAGCGTGGCCGGCAGCCCAAGGGAGGGATCTCCTCCCGCTCTGCTCTGCTCTGCTCTGCTCTGCTCTGCTCTGGTGAGGCCACGGCTGGAATGCTGGGTCCAGTTCTGGGCTCCCCAGTTCAAGAGAGGCAGAGAACTGCTAGCGAGAGTCCAGCAGAGGCTATGAGGGTGACGGACTGGAACATGGCTGATGAGGAAAGGCTGAGGGCCCTGGGGCTGCTTAGCCTAGGAAGAGAAGGCTGGAAAGGGATCTTATGAATGTTTGTGAATGCTTGCAGGGAGGGTGTCAGGAAGGGGCCAGGCTTTTGTCAGTGGCGTCTTGTGATAGCACAGGGGACAATGGCCACAAGCTGCAATGCAGGAAGTTTGACCTCACTGTGAAGAAAAGCTTGTTTGGTGTGAGGCTGCTGGAGGCCTGGAGCAGGCTGCCCAGAGAGGTTGTGGAGTCTCTCAAGACCCATCTGGATATGTTCCATTGTGACTTACTTTAGGTGATCCTGCCTTGTCAGAGGGGTTGGACTGGATGATCTCCAGAGGTCCCTTCCAACCCCAGCATTCTGTGATTTTGGCCTAAAACTTTTGGGTGTGTTCTGGATGTGTGTCCTGGGCTGCAGCAAGAGCAGTGTGGGCAGCAGGGCAAGGGAGGGGATTCTGCCCCTTGGCTCTGCTCTCCTCACACCCCACCTGCAGTCCTGGGTGCACTTCTGGAGTCCCCAGCACAAGCAGGACATGGAAGTGTTGGAGCCAGGCCAGAGGAGGCCACCAAGATGCTGAGAGGGCTGCAGCAGCTCTGCTGTGAGGACAGGCTGAGAGAGTTGGGGCTCTGCAGCCTGGAGAAGGCTTTGAGGAGAGCTTGGAGTGGCCTTGCAGGATCTGAAGGGGGTTCCAGGAGGTCTGGGGAGTGACTATTGCAAGGTCTGGTAATGAGAGGAGGAGGAGGAATAGGAATGGGTTTAAATTAAATTGGCAGAGGGGAGATTGAAGCTGGATGTTAGGAAGAAGTTCTTTGCATTGAGAGTGGTGAGACACTGGCACAAGCTGCCCGGGGAGATGCTCAGGACCAGGTTGGATGAGGCCTTGAGCAACCTCTTCTAGTGGGAGGTGTCCCTGCCTATGACAGGGAGGTTGAAAGTGGTTGAGCTTTGAGGTCTGTTCCAACCTAAACCATTCTATGCTTGTGTAGGAAGGTGAATTTCACACTGATGCTGCAGGCAGCCAGCAGAAGAACTTTCTCCCCTGTCACAGTGCTCTCACTGCTAGGGCACTTCAGCTTTCCCCTCCCCACCTCATATTTGTTGCTGTAACTTTGGAGTGACCTGGAGCAGGGGGGAGTGATGGAGTTGTTCCAAAGGAGTGTCAGAGCAAAGTGGAACAGAACATTCCCCTTCAGCTTCCCTCGTGTCCTCTCACTGCGTGAAGCTGTTCTTTGCTTTGGGAGACCAAAGATCATCAAAGTAACAATTGCTGCTGTTCAGAGGAGTGAGCTGTCTGGGGAGGCTCTTGCTGTGTGCTGGTAGACACGAGTGGGACACGAGCCACTCTGTAACACTGTGAAGTTTTTGGCAACAAAACATCCTGCTGGCCTCTGGTTTTTTGTTAGGTGCCTAATCATCAAGTAGTTTCTAAGAGTTGTGTGCTCAGGCTAGCACAGCCTGGAGAAATTCTCCCTCAAAGTGTCTGGGAGACCTCTGAGACCGTTCCTGAACCATCAGGAGCAGAGGAGGTCCTGTAAGGTCCACACTGAGAGAGTTGGAGCTGTTCAGACTGGAGAAGAGAAGGCTCCAGGGAGACTTTAGAGCAGCCTGTTAGTGCCTGACGTGAGCTACAGGAGAGCTGGGAAGGGACTTTTGCCCAAGGCATGGAGAGACAGGACAAGGGCTGATGGCTTCAAAATGGAATAATCTGAATTGAGATGAGACATGAAGAGGGAATTCTTCCCAGGAGGGTGCTGAGGCACCAGCACAGGTTGCCCAGAGAAGCTATGGAGGCTCCCAGGATGGAAAAGTTGAAAGCCAGCTTGGATGGGACCTTGAGCAAGCTGGGCTAGGGGAAGGTGTCCTTGGCCATGGCTGAGGGTTGGAACTAGATTGATAGAAAGGTTTGGGTTGGAAGGGACATTGAAGCCGTCTAGGAAATCATAGAGTCATAGAATGGGTTAGGTTGGAATGGACCTCAAAGCTCAGCCAGTTCCAACCCCCCTGCCATAGGCAGGGACACCTCCTGCTAGAACAGGTCACTCAAGGCCTCATCCAACCTGGCCTTGAACACCTCCAGGAAGGTTGTGGAGCACAGAAGCACCCAATGTGATCCCATTCTGTGCTTCTGTCCTCCACAACCTCCCTGGAAAACCTGTGCCAGGGTCTCACCACCCTCACTTCTTCCTAACGTCCAGTTTCAATGTCTCCTCTGCCAGTTCAAACCCATTCCTCCTCCTCCTCTCATTACCAGACCTTGTCAATAGTCCCTCCCCAGACCTCCTGGAGCCCCCTGCAGATCCTGCAAGGCCACTCCAAGCTCTCCTGGAATCCTTCTCTTCTCCATGCTGCAGAGCCCAAACTCTCTCAGCCTGTGCTCAGAGCAGAGCTGCTGCAGCCCTCTCAGCATCTTGGTGGCCTCCTCTGGCCTGGCAGACGCCAGAGCAGTACTTGGAGATCCCTGCAGGAGCAGGCACCTCGGTGTGAGATGTGTTAGCGAGGAGGCAAGGACAGCTCAAGGTCAGGGGATCAGCCTGGCTGAGACACAGCCCTTGCTGCAGCCCATCTCTGCACTCTGCTGCCTTGCAGGGTAGCTGCAGCAAGCTCACAAGGTTCACAGCTTGTTTGCAACTGCTTCTCACCACCTTCTCTCTTTTCCTCTTTCACCTTTCCTGCACAGATGTTCTTATTCCCCTCACCCCCTGGGTTCTACAGCGTCTCTTCTGGAGGCTTTCCTTTAGACTGCTGCTCACAGGAGCACTCCTGCTGTGGGTTGCTCTGCCATACGAAGCAGATGCTCCCAACGTGCAGCTGGGAGGCCCAAGGAGCTGCCTGTGTGGCTGCAGCGGGGGTGGGGAGCGCTGCCGGGAGCTGGCTGCCCGCAGCTTGGGCTGAAGTGCTGACAGTTGCTCAAGCGGCCGCCTGGGAAGGATGCAGAGCAGAGCTCTCAGCGTTTGTCTCTTAGCGGATGGAGGAGCTTCTCGAAGTGTTTATCCGTGCCTGAAGCAGTGACAGAGCTATCTCCAAAGCTGCAGCCCTCTAGAGGATCGTGTAGAGAAGGGAAGGGGAAGGGAGCATCCTATGCCAGCCTAGGGGCTGCTCAGCCTGGAGAAGAGAAGAAAGCTTTGGGGACTCCTTGGAGCAGCCTTCCAGTATCTGAAGGGGCTACAAGAAAGCCAGGAAGGGACCTTTTACACGGGATGGGACTTTGACCACCTCTCTGGCAACCTGGGCCAGGCTCTCACCACCCTCATGGTGAAGAACTTCTTCCTTCTCACCAGTCTGAATCTTCCTCTTTCAGTCCAAGCCATCCCCCCTTGTCCTGTCCCCACAGGCTCTGCTCAAAACTCTGTCCTCAGCTTCCTGCTCAGCCCTTGAAGCACTGCAAGGCCACCAGAAGGTCTCCTGGAGCCTTCTCTTCTCCAGGCTGCACACCCTCAACTCTCCTAGCCTGGCCTCCCAGTAGAGCCCTTTCAGCCCTGCCAGCACTGCTGTGGCCTCCTCTGGCCCTGCTCCAGCAGGTCCCTGTCTGTGCTGAGCACTCCAGAGCTGCCCCAGCACTGCAGAGGGACAGAATCCCCTCCCTGTCTCTGCTGCCCACACTGCTGGGGATTAGCCTGGGACAGGCTGGGGCTGGGCTGGCAGTGCTTGGGCCAGTTCATCTCCAGCTTGGCACCCCCTGGCACCCCCAGGTCCTTCTCCCTGGGTCTGCTCTCCAGCCCTTCATGCCCAGCCTGGATTCATGCCAGGGACTGCCCTGACCCAGCTGCAGCAGCTTGCCCTTGGTCTCACTGAACCTCATACAGTCCCAGTCGAGCTTGTGCAGCTCCCTCTGGATAGATCTTGTTTCTCAGGCATCTCCACCACTCAGCTTGGTGTCATCTGCAGGCTGAGACTGAGAGGGATTCCCTCAGTTCTAGCTTTCCTGTACCCTTCCTGCAAGCAGCATCCGAGTTGGGTGTTGGCAGGTGGAAGGGTTTCAGGCTCTGTAGCAACAGAAGCAGTTGGCTTGTAGCTAGGAGAGGCTTCTCTGCAGCTGTGTGACTACAGAGTCAGCATTCTGGGGCCAAGCTGTGCTTCACAGTGGGTGAAAGGTTCTTCTGTCTCTGCATAAGTGATCTTGTGTCTCTGCAGGCATTTCCTTGTGCTGCAGTTCCCTTTGGAAGGGCTCTGCTCTGCACTGCTGGAGAGCAGCAGTGCTGTCCTTGTGGCCTCCTGGCCATGTGGTAGCTATCTGCAGGACTGGGGCAAGCCTGTGCAGTTCCTCCCAGCACTGACAGAGACCTCTATGAGGCACTAAGTTTGCTTTACTCACAGGCAGGGAAAGAAAATTTCCAAGCTACCTGAAATCTGGGAATGGTTTCCTGTTGTGCCAAACTGATCCTCTCAGGGTTGATTTGAATGAAGCTTTGAAGGGCAGGATGTGCTGCTTTGCCTACAAGCCCATTTTTGCAGCCTTCATCTGCATTCAAAGCAGGCCCTGGGATGCTTTTGGGGTTATTTTGCTCTTTTTTTAATGGCAGTGCAGCAAACAATCACCCATGGCTATGGCTTAGCTTCTGTGATTCTATGGCTTAGTTTTCCTACCTGTACTACTTGGAATTATAGAATCAAGCAGGTGGGAAGAGAGCTCCAAGCTCACCCAGCCCAACGTAGCACCCAGCCCTGCCCAACCAACCAGACCATGGCACTAAGTGCCCCAGCCAGGCTTGGCTTCAACACCTCCAGGCACAGCCACTCCACCACCTCCCTGGGCAGCCCATTCCAATGCCAATCACTCTCTCTGCCAACAACTTCCTCCTAACATCCAGCCTAGACCTGCCCTGGCACAGCTTGAGGCTGTGTCCCCTTCTTCTGTTGCTGGCTGCCTGGCAGCAGAGCCCAACCCCAGCTGGCTACAGCCTCCCTGCAGGGAGCTGCAGACAGCAATGAGCTCTGCCCTGAGCCTCCTCTGCTGCAGGCTGCACACCCCCAGCTCCCTCAGCCTCTCCTCACAGGGCTGTGCTCCAGGCCCCTCCCCAGCCTTGCTGCCCTTCTCTCAACACCTTCCAGCACCTCAACATCTCTCTGCAATGGAGGAGCCCAGAACTGGACACAGCACTCCAGGGGTGTCCTGAGCAGTGCTGAGCACAGGGGCAGAAGAACCTCCCTTGTCCTGCTGCCCACACTGCTCCTGAGCCAGCCCAGGATGCCATTGGCTCTGCTGCCCACCTGGGCACTGCTGCCTCCTCTTCAGCTCCTCTCTCCCAGCACCCCCAGCTCCCTCTCTGCCTGGCTGCTCTCAGCCACTCTGTCCCCAGCCTGTAGTGCTGCTTGGGGTTGTTGTGGCCAAAGTGTAGAACCCTGCACTTGGCCTTGTTCAGTCTCATCCCATTGGCCTCTGCTCACCCATCCAGCCTGGCCAGGACCCTCTGCAGTGCATTCCTACTTGCTGAGTAGCTGCTGCCTGCAAACTTGGCTCACCACAAACTGCTTTAAAGCAGTGAAGTTTCTTCTGTGGCTCTTGAAAATCTTTCTTTGAATAATAATAACAATGCTGCAAAGGTCCATTTCAATCACAGAATTCTTCAGTTCAGCTTGGGAAGACTCAGCTAGAAAATCAGTTGTGTGGTGTGAGTAATGATTTACTGTGTGCACAACAGGGATTAGCTGCTTTGGCAGGAGGACAAACAGGGTGAGAGAAATGAAAGTAGAGCAGCAGAGGAGGACTACAAGAAAATGAAAGCAGAGGAAGTAGAATAAAACAGTACAGAGAAAGAACTGAGGAGCAGCCAGCTGCAGCACAGTGAATCCTGAGTTAGCATTTTCTTACCTTACCTGTGGTGTTTCTGCTGCAAGAGCAGTTTGGGCAAGGGCAGGGGAGGGGGTTTTGGGTCTTTGTCTTTGCTACAGCACTCTCAGTCCTGATGGATAACTGGAGAGGGAGCAAGAGCTGTTGGTGCTGGGTTACAGGATCCCTGCACCCAAGCAGGGTGGGGTTGGAAGTGACCTCTGGAGATCATCCAACCCAAGCTCCCTGCTCCAGCAGGGCACCCACAGCAGCTTGCCCAGCAGCACAATGCCCAGGGAGGGTTGGAAGCTCTCCACACAAGGACACTCCACAGCCTCTCTGGGCAGCCTGCTCCAGGCCTCCACCACCCTCACACCAAGCAATTTTCTGCTCCTGTCCAGGTGGAAGCTTCTGGGTTCCACTTTGTGCCCTTTGTGCTGATGATGTCTCAGCCACTCGTTGCAGCTTTGTCTCATCAATTTCATCCAGCTGAGCTGAGCAAGAAATGTGTCCACACCCTCTTCATGGGAAAACCTGAGAGGACTTCATAGACTGATAGAGTGGTTTGGGGTGGAAGGCACCTTAAAGATCATCCATTTCCTAGATGGCTCCAATGTCCCTTCCAACCCAAACCATTCTATCAGTCTAGTTCCAACCCTGAACTGTGGCCAAGGACACCTTCCCCTAGCCCAGCTTGCTCAAGGTCTCATCCAAGCTGGCTTTCAACTCTTCCAGCCTTGGAGCCTCCACAGCTTCTCTGGGCAACCTGTGCTGGTGCCTCAGCACCCTCCTGGGAAGAATTCCCTCCTCATGTCTCATCTCAATTCAGCTTCTTCCATTTTGAAGCCAGCAGCCCTCATCTGTCACTCCCTGCCCTGGTCAAATGCCTCTTGTTTTCAGAGTGCCTATTTCCCCATTGACCTTTGATCACAGGGCTGGTATCACCTTCTGAATCTCAAAGGAGAACAGCATCAGGGGGAAAGCAGAGCTGGGAAGAAGTAGAAAATGAAACAGAGAGCACTGTGACTGGACAGGGGAATGTGTGTGTGTGCTGCCAGCAGGGACAGGAAGCACTCAGCAGGGACACTGCCACTGGAGCAGGTTGCTCACAGCCCCAGACAACCTGACATGCAGTGGTTCTAGGGACTGGCATCTACCACCTCTCTGGGCAGCCTGGGCCACGCTCTCACCACCCTCACGGTGAAGAAGTTCTTCCTTCTCTCCAGTCTGCATCTCCCTCTTGGAGCTGAAACCATCAGCCCTTGTCCTGCCACAGCAGCTCTGCTCAGTGGAAAAAAAATCTTCCTTCTAGCTCATCCAGAACTCCTGATAAGATCAAGAGAAGGAAGCAGTGGATTGAAATGTAAGGAAGGGTGACTGAGCAGCCTTCAGATGCCCAGGATGGGGAGCTCCAAGCTGTGCTGCACACCACAGGAGGTGTTCAAGGACAGGAGCTGGGCCCAGAGCACAGGGCAGCACTTGTCCACTCCAGCAGCTCTTCCAACACAGCATCTCTGGGGGCAGTTTGAACCTAGAGCTGTGTTTGGCAGAAACTGCTGCTACTGCAGGGTTACCTACAGTTCTTTAGCTACTCAGGGTAAGGTGGAGAGCTGAGCCAAGATGGGGAGCACTCAGGTTACTTCTGAGTCAGGCCTGGAAGTAGCTCCAGAGTAGAAGACAGGATAAAAAAAAGGAAAAGGAGAAGAAGGAAAAGAAGGAGAAAAAAAAAGGAAAAGGAGAAGAAGGAAAAGAAGGAGAAAAAAAAGGAAAAGGAGAAGAAGGAAAAGAAGGAGAAAAAAAAAATGAAAATGAGAAGAAGAAAATGGGTAAAAATTGAAAAGAGAGAGAAGGGAAAAAGGAGAAAAATGAAAAGGGGAAGAAAAAAGAAAGAAAAAGAAAAGGAGAAAAAAGAAAAGGAGAAGAAAAAAGAGGAAAAAAGGAAAAGGAAGAGAAGGAAACTAAAAAAGGAAAAGGAGAAGGAAAAGAGGGAGAGGAGGATAAGGAAAAGAGGAGAAGGAGAAGGAGGAGAAGGAGAAGGGAAAGAGGAGAAGGGGAAGGAAAAGAGGAGAAAGAGGAGAGGGAAATGAGGAGAAGGAAAAGAGGAGGAGGAGGAGAAGGAAAAGAGGAGAAGGAGAAGGAGGAGAAGGAGAAGGAAAAGAGGAGAAGGAGAAGGAAAAGAGGAGAAGGAGGAGAAGGAAAAGAGGAGGAGGAGGAGAAGGAAAAGAGGAGAAGGAGAAAGATAAGAGGAAAAGGAGAAGGAAAGGAGGAGGAGGAGGAAAAGAGGAAACAGAGGAGAAGGAAAAAGAGGAAAAGGGGGAAAGAAGAATTCCTTTGTTCTGGAGCATTTTTAGCCCTTTGAATGAGAAGAGAGGAATTGAGATCGTTTCTACTTGACCAAGTAACCGGAGGGAGCATCAGCTTGCATGCTGCTGTTCTCCTCCTCTCATCGTCCAGATTCCACCCCAAAACCTGCCGTGGTTGAGCTGAGTTCCCGTGCACAGTCTTCTGTGTGGCATAGCAGTGCCAGGGCAGCAGCACAGGCAGCACAGGGGTCAGGGCTGGCAGAAATAGGCAGGGGCAGCTAATGAGGAGCTCAGCGATGGTGCCGGTTCTTAACAGGCAGAAATTAAACCTCAACTAATGAGATCCTTTTAAAGAGCTTTGCCTGTGGCATCGCTGGAATAAACCTGCAGAGCCCTGGGCACAGCTGTGCAGCACTTTCAGAGTGCAGGGCTCAGCATCCTCCTCCCATCACCCAGTGCTCCTCAGGCACCTTCCCTGCACAGGCTGGAGAGCTGGGCACAGGAACCTCATAAAGCTCACCAAGGGCAAGGGTAGGGGACTGCAGCTGGGGAGGAACAGCTCCCTGCACCAGTACAGGTAAGGGATGACCTGCAGGAAAACGACCTATGAGTGCTGGGGGACAGCAAAGTCGCCATGAGCCAGCAATGTGTCCCCTGGGGTGCATGAAGAAGAGGGGGGGGCAGCAAGGCAAGAGAGCTTCCCCTACCTGCTCTGCCCTGGTGAGGACACAGCTGTAGTGCCGTTGCCAGTTCTGGACCAGTTCAAGAGAGACAGGAAACTGCTGGAGAGAGCCCAGGGGAGGCTGCAGAGCTGCTGAGGGGCCTGGAGCAGCTCTGGGAGCAGCAAAGGCTGAGAGCCCTGGGGGGGAGAGCCTGCAGAAGAGCAGCCCCAGAGGGCAGCTGAGCAATGCTCAGCAACAGCTAAAGGCTGGGGGCAAGAGGCTGGGGCCAGGCTCTGCTCAGTGGTGCCCAGGGACAGCACAAGGAGCAATGGGCACAAAGTGGAGCCCAGGAGGTGCCACCTGAGCAGGAGGAGAAAGTTGTTTGTTGTGAGGGTGGTGGAGGCCTGGAGCAGGCTGCCCAGAGAGGCTGTGGAGTGTCCTTGTGTGGAGAGCTTCCAACCCCCCACCCTGGGCATTGTGCTGCTGGGCAAGCTGCTGTGGGTGCCCTGCTTGAGCAGGGGGCTTGGACAGGCTGAGCTCCAGAGGTCCCTTCCAGCCCCACCCTGCTGGGCTGCAGTGATTTATTGCTGGTTTACTTTTCAGTTCTGTAACCAAAGGCAATTGGAAAGCGAAAAAGTCTCAGCCCTTGCGTAAAAGCTTTGGAGTTCAGGGCCTGGATTGGTTGAGTTTGTTTTTAATCCTCCTCGGGGTGAACTTGCTGTGACTGTTGATATGTGACCGGCAGCAGCAGTGCTGCAGCCAGAGCACAATGTTCTGTTGGGGCTGAGAGGCCTCCTCCTGTGCTCCTCCTCACAGCTCATTTTGTCCTTTTCCTCCCTGTAGTCATTTCAGGGCTCTGGACCTGCCTGCTGCTTCCCCCCCAAGAACACTTTCACATGTCCAAGCACACTCTGCAGCTGCCAGCAAAAACAAACTCGGGCTTTGCAACTCAATTCAGAGCAGTTGGACCCAGGGAGTGTTTTACACTGGGGTGGAAGGAAGAAAGGGGGAAACAAAGCTCAGCCTGAGGGCTCCAGGGTGTCCTGAAACACCATTTCTGTAGTGAAGCTCTATTCGAAGTGCTGCAGTTGATTGAATTTGGGGCACAGTGAGGCTTTAGTTGAGAACTTTGGAAAGCTGTTTTCTTCCTTTTGATTGTTTTTCATCCCAGACTCTCAGAATGTCTTTTTTTGGTTCTTTTCTTCTGTAAAACAAGAGATTTGGACATTCTCTGACAGAGACTTCTCTACAGATCTGCACTTTTCCACTTTTCTGGGATCTATCACTGTACTGATGTCCTTTGAGCAGCTGAGAGTTGCAGGGGAGGCTCAAGTGTGTTTGAAGCTCTCTGTTCACAAGCAGGCAGCTGCTCTTCCACCTGCCACCCATTTCCATCTCTCCTGCCTCCATCCTTACCAATGCTGAGCAATACCTAAAGGGCAGGGGGCAAGAGGCTGGGGCCAGACTCAAGAGAGGTTCTCTCACTCCTCCACAGGCCACATCTGGAGTCCTGGATCCAGTTCTGGGCTCTCAGCTCAGGAAAGACAGGGAAGTGCTGGAGNCCCACCCTTCCAAGCCCACCCTGCTGGGATGCTCTCTACTGCCTTTCTCTGTTGCTTTGAGGTTGTCTCTTTGGCTGTGTTTTGAGTGTCCTCTCAGTCCTGGCTGAACCATTTGTGGTTCATTGCATTTCTGGTGTGCCCCAAGAACAGGATCCAACCTGTTGGGATCAGGGCTCTGAAATGTTGCTGCTGACATCTCCCTTACTGCCCTGTCAGACCATTTGGAATTGGGCTGCTTGATTTATTTCCTCAGTGCCTCTTTTCCTGGCCAGTTTCAGTTCTGTGTCACTGAGTGTGCCCAGGTGCCCACGAAGGGCACCAGCAGCCTGGCCTGGAACAGCACTGATGTGGGCAGCAGGAGCAGGGCAGGGATTGTCGTCCTGGACCAGGCACTGCTGAGGCTGCTTCTTGAGTACTGAGTTCAGTTTTGGGCCTTTCACTTCAAGAAGGACATTGAGGGGCTGGAGCAGATCCAGAGGAGGGCAGCAAAGGTGGAGAAGGGCCTGGAGAACAGGGCTGGGGAGTAGCAGCTGAGGGAGCTGGGGGTGTGCAGTGTGGGGAAGAGGAGGCTCAGGGCAGAGCTCATTGCCTTCTGCAGCTCCCTTAGAGGAGGCTGCAGCCAGGTGGGGTTGGGCTCTGCTGCCAAGGAACAAGTGCTGGGAGGAGAGGAAACAGCTTCAGGCTGCCCCAGGGGAAGTTTAGGTTGGCCATGAGGAACAATTTCTTCCTCAGAAGGGCTGCCCAAGGCAGTGGTGGAGTCTCCATGCCTGGAGGGGTTTGGAAAGCTGTGTGGCTGTGGTGCTGAGGGCCATGGTTTAGCAGCAGCCTTGGCAAAGATAAAGAGCAGTTGGACTGAATGACCTTAAAGGTCTCTTCCAAGCCCAACCACTCTGTGACTCTGAACCCATCAGCCACAACTCAGAGGCCATTCAGCTTGGGCTTGCAGTGGGAGTTCCCCAGCAGGAAATTCCATTGCTGATCTCTCTGGTGAGGTTTGCAGGAAGCAAGAAAATGCTGTTCCAGCTCCACTTCGTCTTGCTCGTGGAGCCTTTTTGTCTTAATTTATGAAAGCAACAACATTATCTGCCCAGAAGTGCTCCGGAGCAGGAAGTGGAGTGTCCAGGTTTAGTGTTATGAGCAGTTAGTGTCACTCAGAGGGGGCTGGGTTCGTTCCACTTGCTGCCTAACGACCTTGCCAATGTTTCTCTCGTTCCTAGATGCCCCGGGAGCAGACGGTGTGTAAGTACTGTGGGGTCAGCTATCTGATCCTTCACGAATTCAAAATGATGCAAGAAAAAGTCCAAGCCATGGAAAAAGAGATTAAAGTTTACGAGGGAAGCCTGGAACGGGAGGAAGAGCTCCAAGCAGAGCTGCAGTCCCTTTACCAAGGCCTGGAACACTACCGAGCTGACAGCCAAGCCAAAGCTGAGAGGTCAGAGCTTGCAATCCCAAGCACAGATCCAGGCTGGGTGGGGAATGGCTGAGAGCAAGCCTCAGGAAAAACGACCTGGGGGTCTGGGATGAGGAAAAGCTCCACAGGAGCCTGCAGTGTGAGTGCAGCCCAGACAGCAACCCTGTGCTGGGCTGCAGTAAGAGCAGTGTGGGCAGCAGGGCAAGGGAGGGGATTCTGCCCCTTGGCTCTGCTCTCCTCAGACCCCACCTGGAGGAGGTTGTGGCTGCTCCCTCACTGGAGGTGTTCAAGGGCAGGTTGGATGAGGCCTTGAGCAACCTGTTCTAGTGGGAGGTGTCCCTGCCTATGGCAGGGGATTGGAACTGGATGAGCTTTGAGGTCACATTGGGTGCTTCTGTGTTCCACAGCCTCCCTGGGCAACCTGTGCCAGTGTCTCACCACCCTCATTGCAAAGAACCTTTTCCTAACATCCACTTTCAGTCTCCTCTCTGCCACTTTAAACCCATTCCTCCTCCTCCTCTTCCTCTCATTACCAGACCTTGTCAATAGTCCCTCCCCACCCTCCTGGAGCCCCCTGCAGATCCTGCAAGGCCACTCCAAGCTCTCCTGGAAGCCTTCTCTTCTCCAGGCTGCAGAGCCCCAACTCTCTCAGCCTGTCCTCACAGCAGAGCTGCTGCAGCCCTCTCAGCATCTCGGTGGCCTCCTCTGGCCTGGCTCCAAAACTTCCATGTCCTGCTTGTGCTGGGGGCTCACCCAGGACTGCAGGTGGGGTCTGAGGAGAGCAGAGCCAAGAGGCAGAATCCCCTCTCTTGCCCTGCTGCCCACACCTCTCTTGATACCTTTGTCAGACTTTCATCCAAGCCACAAATATACTCTTGAGCCTCCTTGAGTTAACTTGATTAAATATTCCTTAGTTCCTGTTGGCTCTCCTGGGTCTTTCTTGTTACCTTGTGCTCAGCATCCTATCTTCTGGTTCCTATGAACAGTCCCCCCAAGCTGCCTGTGTTTAGCAGAAGCCAAATGCACCTTTTTTTCTCCCCTCTCTGTTAGACCAAGAGATTTAACCTTCATTGTTATTTGCAGACTCTAGGATTTTCTTATCCCCTTTTTAGGTTGAAGTGTTTCTGTTGTTTGTGCCTCTGGTTAACCTTAAAAGCCACCTGAGAAGCTGAGCTTTGGCAGAAGTTAGTTCCCTACCCTTGGGGATCCTATCAGAAGGGGAACTAAACCTTCCTACAGCTAACTGGAATGATTTGATTTAGCTCTGTCATGTTTGGTTTGGTGTTCAGATCACTTGGATTCCAGAATGCTTGCAGGAGAGCTCTTCCTGAAGGGCTTGAAGTAGCAATGCCAGAAGAGATTTCAATACTGAAGGTGCTTTTTGGAGGTGTGGTAGTGCTGAGTGTCAGGAGTGTGACAAGGAGCAAATGCCATGTGATGTTTAGACCTGTGAGGAGGTGTCCAGGTACCACCTAGTGAGTCCTGTGCCAAAGACCTGCTGTAAAGAGATTCACAGAATCACAGGATGGTGGGAGGGAGGCTCCAGAGCTCACCCAGCCCAACCCCCCTGCCGAGGCAGAGTCACCTAGAGAAGGTCACACAGGAATGCAGCCAGCTGGGTTTGGAATGTCTCCGGAGATGGAGACTCCACAACCTCTCTGGGCAGCCTTCCAGGGCTCTGTCACCCTTAAAGAAGTTCTCCTCATGCCTAGGTGGAACTTCTGATGCTCCAGTCTGTGCCCCTTGCCCCTTGTCCTGTCACAGGGCACCACTGAACACAGCCTGGCTCCGACCTCCTGACCCCTACCCTGTGAGTATTGATCAGCACTGATGAGATCCCTCTCAGGCTGCTTTTCTCCAGGCTAAACAGTTCCAACTCTCTCAGCCTTTCCTCCTCACAGAGCTTTTCCAACCCCCTCAGCAGCTTTGCAGCCCTTTGCTGTGCCCTTTCCAGCAAGTCCCTGCCCCTCTTGAGCCAGGGAGTCCTGAAACCCTTTGTTGTTGTTGTTTTAACTAATCCAAGCAAGAGGAAGTAGTTGTCACTTAGCACTGTGAGACTTCTCCTCCTCACTCCTGCAGGGAGGTGTTGCAAATTTTATCCCGAAGCAATAAAACCTTAAAGATATTATAAATTCATAGGGTCAAAGAATGGCTTGGGCTGGAAGGGACCTTCAAGGTCACAGATTGCATTGGGGTGGAAGGCACCCCCCAAGGTCCCCTTGTTCAACCCATCTGCAGTCAGCTGGGACACCTCAAGCCAGAGCAGGCTGCTCAGGGCCACATCCAGTCTCATCCCTCCAGGGATGAGGCCTCAACCACATCCCTGGGCAACTTGTGCCAGTGTCTCCCCACCCTCACCCTCAAGCATTTCTTCCTCATCTCCACTCTCACTCTCCCCTCTCCCAGCTCAAAACCATTGCCCCTGGTCCAGCCCTTCTCTATGCCTTGGACAAAAGTCCCTCCCCAGCTCTCCTGGAGTCCCTTCAGGCACTGGAAGGGTGCTCTAAGGTCTCCCTGGAGCTTTCTCTTCTCCAGGCTAAGCAGTCCCAGCTCTCCCAGCCTGTCCCCATAGCAGAGCTTCTCCAGCCCACATGGCCTCCTCTGGACCCTCTCCAGCAGCTCCAGGTCCTTCTTGTGCTGAGGGGCCCCAGAACTGGAGGCAGTGCTGCAGGTGTGGGCAGAGCAGAGCAGAGAGGCAGACTCCTCTCCCTGTGCTGCTGCTCACACTTGTGCTGGTGCAGCCCAGGCCATGGCTGTGCTGTGTGTTGAACTGTCCCCAAATTCTACCTTTGTGCAACCTGATTGCTTAGCATAGCACCAGCAACCATCTGGCTGGGCAAAGTCTGAACTTGTCCTCCAAGCCTGCAGTGCCTGGGCAGTGCTGGGAGCACCACAGCTCCCAGCCCACACAGCTCTTGCCCAGGAATGACTTGTGGTGGCTTGTCCTGGGAGCCTGCTAAGGGGCTGGGGAGTGGTAACATGCTTGGAGGAGGCTGTCACTGCTTCCAGAATAGCCTGGCAAGGGAAAGAGCACCAAGCAAACAAAGGTCACTTGAGTGGAGTTTGCTTCTTGTGTGGCCGCTGCTATGGAATAGAAGTGCTTGAGAGAGTGCAGGGCCACAAAGATGCTGAAGGGAATGGAATATCTCTCTTAGAGGAGAGCCTGAGGGAGCTGGAGCTTGGAGCTTGGAGCTTGGAGCTTGGAGAAGAGGAGGCTAAGAGGTGACCTCAGCAATGGTTATCAATATGTGCAGGTGAGTGGCAGGAGGCTGAGCCAGGCTCTGCTGGGGGATGCCAGTGCCAGCACAAGGGGCAGTGGTGGAAGCTGAGGCAGAGGAAGGTTCATTGAAACAGGAGGAGGAATTTATTCCCTGTGAGTGTGTCAGAGCCCTGGAGCAGGCTGCCCAGGGGGGCTGTGGAGTCTCCCTCTCTGGAGATATTCAACCCCTGCCTGGATGTGTTCCTGTGTGATCTGCTCTGGGTGCTCCTGCCCTGGCAGGGTTGGACTGGCTGAGCTCTGGAGGTCCCTTCCAGCCCTTGACATTCTGTGATGCGTTGGTGATGGAGGGGAGCTGCTGGCAAGCCTGGGGCTGTTTTAGCCTGGAGAAGGGAAAGCTTGAGAGGAGATCTTATTAATGTCTATAAATATCTGAAGGGTAGGGAGCAAGAAGAAGAGGCCAGGCCTGGGCAGGCTGGAGAGCTGGGCAAAGAGGAACCTCCTGAGCTTCAGCAGGAATTGATGAAGTTCCAAAAGCTTGATGCAATCTCCATTTTGACTTCTGTTTCTTACATCACAGAAGATTCCTGACCAGGAGGAGAAAATTCTTTGATGTGAGGCTGCTGGAGGCCTGGAGCAGGCTGCCCGGAGGGCATCTGAGCAATGCTCAGCAAGAGCTAAAGGCTGGGGCCAGGCTCTTGTCAGTGGTGCCCAGGGACAGCACAAAGGGCAGTGGAACCCAGGAGGTTCCATCTGAGCAGGAGGAGAAGGTTGTTTGGTTCTGAGGAGGTCTGTGGGAGCTGTGTGCAGTGAGGTTCAGACTAAGCAGTGTTAGAGCTGTCCTGTGCCCAGCTGCTGAGTGAAGGCTCAGCTTCCTCCTAGGGCTGGGCACCAACTCGTCTGCTGGAAGGAATGCAATGTGCTGAAGTGAAAAGGAGCAAGAAGCAGCTCTGAGCACATCCTGGAGCTGAAAGCTTCTGCCCTTGACAGCACCTTCCAGCCCCCTCTGGCATTCCCTCCCTGCTGACTGCAGGGACCAAGGGAGGCAATTGCTCAGGCAGGCTTCGGCTGCTCCTGCTGGGACTCAGAGGGAGGCTGCAAAGGTTGTTCCTTCTGCCCTTAACTTCTGTGAAAGGCAACCTCTTAATGCAGACAAACAGGATAATTGCTCTTGTCATGGCCTTGAGGACAAGGAGTCTGTTTGTTTGCTGGCCACAAGCCCTTGCAGCTCCTTCCTTCTTTTTTTCCCCTCCATCTCCTTGTCAGCAGCAGCAGCAGCAGCACTTAACATCTTAACAATCACAACTCCCACTCTGGGCAGGCTTCCTCCTTGTGCTCAGCAAGCAACTATGCTGGCTGCAGAGAGAGGATGTTTGATTTTCACAGCTGATGTGAGCTGGAGGCCAGGGCAGATGGGATCAGTGTGTTCCCACGCTCCTCTCCTCCTGTCAGGAGCCAATGAAGCTTTCCCATTGCTGCCAAACAGCACCAAAAGATGCTCATTTGTCATCCTCCTCACAGTGATGAGAGCAGACAGAGTGCAAATCTTCCTGCCTTCTCCACTGGCTCTTTGAAGTGCAGCTGACAAGAGGGTGGTGAAAATGTCCCTTGGCCCTCACTGCTGACCTCAGTGTAGTCAGAGAGTCACAGGATGGCTTGGTTTGGAAGGGAGCTTCAAGATCACTCAGTTGCCATGGGCCAGGGGCACCTTCCCATAGCTCAGGGTGCTCAAGGCCTCATCCAGCCTGGCCTTGAACACCTCCAGGGAGGTTGTGGAGCACAGAATCGCAGAATGTGTCCTGGAAGACCTTCTGGTGGCCTTGCAGGGCTTAAAGAGGCTGTTCAGAGACAGAAGAGGCCCTTTAGACAAACAAGTTTCTCCTCTTCTTCACATGGAACCTCCTGGGAGACCTTCTGGTGGCTTTTCAGGACTTAAAGAGGCTGAGCAGAGACAGGAGAGACCTTTTTAGCCAAACAAGTTTCTCCTCTTCTTCACATGGAACCTCCTGGGAGACCTTCTGGTGGCCTTGCAGGACTTAAAAGAGGCTGATCAGAGACAGAAGAGGCCCTTTAGACAAATAAGTTTCTCCTCTTCTTCACATGGAACCTCCTGGGAGACCTTCTGGTGGCCTTACAGGACTTAAAGAGGCTGATCAGAGACAGGAGAGACCTTTTTAGCCAAACAAGTTTCTCCTCCTCTTCACATGGAACCTCTTGGGCGACCTTCTGGAGGCCTTTCTTCCTTCTCCCCAGTCTGAATCTCCCTTGTCCTGTCACATCAGGCTCTGCTCAAAAGCCTGCCCTCAGCTTTCTTCTTGGCCCCTTTAAGTCCTGAAAGTCTGCCAGAAGCTCTCTCTGGAGCCTTCTCTTCTCCAACTTGCACCAGAGCATCTGTCTCTGATCTTCTCAGAGGCGAACAAAGCAATTCCCCACGGGGTTTGAGGTGGGCAAAGCCAGCAAAGAATTCTTCCCTCACTCTAGTCCACATCCAGCAGCTGCTGAGACCTCCCAGAGAGGTTGATGTGCCCAGCTTGGGTGGATCTTGCCCTCAAAGACATGCAGACCCCCAGCATAGAGTCCTGGCCTGCTTTAGGCTGGAAGGGACCTTCAAGATCATCCAGGTGCTATGGGCAGGGGCACCTCCCACCAGCCCCAGGGTGCTCAAGGCCTCATCCAGCCTGGTCTTGAACACCACCAGGGAGGTTGTGGAGCACAGAAGCACCCAATGTGATCTTTGATCACATTGGGTGCTTCTGTGCTCCACAACCTCCCTGGGCAACCTGTGCCAGTGTCTCACCACCCTCAACCTGTGCCAGTGTCTCACCACCCTCACTCTCAACAATTTCTTCCTCATCTGCACTCTCAACCTCCCCTCTCCCAGCTCAAAGCCATTTGCCCTCACCCTGGCACTCCAGACTCTTCTCAAAGGTCTCTCCCCAGCCCTCTTCTACCCCCTTCAGCTACTTGCAGGCTGCTCTGAGGTCTCCCTGAAGCCTTCTAGCTCCTCTGCTAACAGCACCTCCTGCACATTAAGATCAGGGCTTCATTTTGTTGAGTTCTTTTTCCTCTGAACCATTCTCACTTGCTCAGGAGGCAAAGAGCAAGGCCATCTGCTGCCATTTTTACCTCTGTAAAGTGTTTGGAGATGCAGACATGATTTATTTACTCATGACAGTGAGTCAGCAGCAGGCAAATGGCTTCATTGACTCTGCCTACAGCAGAAGAAGTGTTGAAAGCTTCCCAAGGGACTGGTTTTTAACAGCTCTGTCTCGTTGTGCTTCTATTTTTGGGGGCTAGAAGACTCTTGGAATGGTTACCTACAGCTAACAGCTCCCTGGGTTGCCCAAGGAGGTTGGGGATGGCTCCTCCCTGGAGGTGTTCAAGGCCTTGAGCAATCTGTGCTGAAGTTTCTCCTGTCCAGCTTGGCCTTGAACACCTCCAGGAAGAGGAAACTTCCACAGCTTCCCAGGGCAACCTGTGCCAGGCTCTCCCAACCCTCCTTGGAAAGAATTTCTTTCTCATCTCTACTCTCAATCTCCCTTTTTCCAGCTTCCATCCATTCACCTTCATCCTATCATTACAAACCCTTGTCAAAAGTCTCTCCCTAGCTGGAAAAGAAGCTCTGGAAGCTCTGGAAAAGAAGTCACTTCCCAGCTCTGGGGAGACCTCATAAAGGAGTCTTTCAGTAGTAAAAGGGAGCTGCAAGAAAGCCATGGAGGGACTTTTATCAAGGGCTGGGAGTGCCAAGATGAGAGCCAATGGCTTTGAGCTGGGAGAGGGGAGATTGAGAGTGGAGAGGAGGGAGGAATTGTTGGCAGTGAGGTTGGGGAGAGACTGGCATGGGTTGAGGGTGGTGAGATACTGGCATGGGTTGAGGGTGATGAGACACTGGCACAGGTTGAGGGTGATGAGAGACTGGCACAGGTTTCCCAGGGAGGTTGTGGAGCACAGAAGCACCCAATGGGATCAAAGATCACATTGGGTGCTTCTGTGCTCCACAACCTCCCTGGTGGTGTTCAGGACCAGGTTGGATGAGACCTTGAGCAACCTATTCTAGTGGCAGGGGAGTTGGAACTGGCTGAGCTTTGAGGTCCTTTCCAACCTAAACCATTCTGTGCTTCTATCAATCCAATTACTGCTTAGAGGAGTTGCAGCCTCTAAACTAGTACCTGCCTCTCCCAGCAGTGAAGAGCAGATCCCTCAGCCTGAAATATGTGATTGGCATCTTAGAAAGGGCTTTCAGCATGAAAGAGAAGTCAGAGCTTGGCTGGCAGTGCAGATAATCATTTCCTGGGTTATTGGAACCCAGGAGGTTACTTCTGAAGAGGAGGAGAAGATGCTTTGGTGTGAGGGTGCTGAGGGCTTCACCTTCTCTGAGTCTATCATTTATGTATATATTTTTTTTTCCTCCCTGTAGGCTGAAAAACCTCTCAGTGGAACTGAAAAAGAAGCAAGATGAATTAAGAGCCATGAAAGAAGAATTGAGGTATTTCCAAGAGGAGAAGGAAGCTGCCTATAGCCACTCACAAGTGCTCAGGTAAGAAGCCAAAGAGCAATGCTGATGTTGTGCCTCCTGTGAGGGTGTGCAAGGTCTTGAGGAAGTGCAGGCACAGGCAAGGAGAAGACACTTGATAACCAGCCTGGTGTTCCTTGCTCTTCAGGAGCCACTGGAACACATCTCTGCTGATTGGTGATGCTCACAGAATGTGATGGAGGTTGGAAGGGACCTCTGGAGCCTTACCTGTGGTGTTTCTGCTGCAAGAGCAGTTTGGACAAAGGCAGGGGAGGGGATTTTGGGTCTTTGTCTTTGCTACAGCACTCTCAGTCCCGATGGATAACTGGGGAGGGAGCAAGAGCTGTTGGTGCTGGGTTACAGGATCCCTGCACCCAAGCAGGGTGGTGGTTGGAAGTGACCTCTGGAGCTCAGCCAGTCCAAGCCCTGCTCCAGCAGGGCACCCACAGCAGCTTGCCCAGCAGCACAATGCCCAGGGAGGGTTGGAAGCTCTCCACACAAGGACACTCCACAACCTCTCTGGGCAGCCTGCTCCAGGCCTCCACCACCCTCACAACAAACAACTTTCTCCTCCTGGGTTGCAGTTTGTGCCCATTGCCCTTGTGCTGTCCCTGGGCACCACTGACAAGAGTCTGGCCACAGCCTCTTGCCCTTCAGCCTTTAGCTTTTGCTGAGCATTGCTCAGCTGCCCTCTGGGATTCTTCAGAGAAGAAGTTCTTAACAGTGAGGGTGGTGAGACACTGGCACAGGTTGAGGGTGGTGAGACACTGGCACAGGTTGCCCAGGGAGGTTGGGGATCACAGAAGCACATCTTTTGATCACATTCTGTGCTTCTGTGATCCCCAACCTCCCTGGAGGTGTTGAAGGCCAACTTGGTTGAGGCCATGAGCAACCTGTGCTAGTGGGAGAAGCAATCAACTCCCAACAGTAATTCCTGAGGGTTGCTTTTAGTTCCCAAGTGACTCAAAGGACCTTTGGTCATTTCACAGCCACTCTGCTGCTGTTCTTTCTCTGTCTTGCAGAAACACTCTGGAGCACCACTGCTCAGCTCTGAACAAAGCTGTTTCCCTCTTCACATTGATTAGAAGTGAGCTGGACAGTCTCAAAGATGCCATCTCCAGTAACCTGGAGTCCTGGGCTGCCATGAAAGAAGAACTCCTCCTACAGATCAAAACCTTTAGCAAGGAGGCTTTGACAGGTAAATCATCCTGCAGTCAAATTAGCCAAGGGAAGGAACTTGTCCAGAGAAGGGCCATGAGGATGAGCAGAGGGCTGGAGCTGCTCTGCTGGGAGGAGAAACTGAGGCACTTGGGGCTGTGCAGGCTGGAGAGGAGAAGGCTCCCAGGTGACCTTCTTGTGGCCTTGCAGGATCTGAAGGGAGCTACAGGAAAGCTGGGGAGGGACTTTTGAGGCTGTCAGGGAGTGACAGGACTGGGGGGAATGGAACAAAGCTGGAGGTGGAGATATTCAGCCTGGAGGTTAGGAAGAAGTTCCTCAGCATGAGGGTGGTGAGAGCCTGGCAGGGGCTGCCCAGGGAGGTGGTGGAAGCCTGATCCCTGGAGGTGTTTAAGGCCAGGCTGGATGAGGCTGTGGGCAGCCTGCTCTGGTGTGAGGTGTCCCTGGAACTGGCTGATCCTTGTGGTCCCTTCCAACCCTGACTGATTCTGTGATTGAATGATTGAATGGTTCAATGATTCCTTGAGTGACTGAGTGATTCCATGACTGAGTGGTTCCATGACTGAGTGGTTCTAACTGTCTTGGCAGTTAAGTGTAGCACAGGAAGTTCAGAGATTCACAGAATGGTTCAGGTTGGAAGGGACCTCAAAGCTCATCCAGTTCCAACCCCTTGCCATGCCCAGGGACACCTTCCTCCAGCCCAGGCAGCTCAAGGCCTCATCCAACCTGGCCTTGAACACCTCCAGGGAGGGGGGAATTCTTCCTTCTACTCCTGTAGGAGAACAAAGAGTCCCCAGACACAGCTGCCTTTATCTGAGGGGTCTTTGGGGTTGAATGGGACATGGAGCAGCCCCTGGGCTGAGAACAGTTCCCTTGGCCCACAGCCTGCTTCCTGCTCAAACAAGGGCAGCCTTCAGGAGAGGAGAAGTTGGAAGCAAGTCACAACTGCTGGCTTGTTCCTGAAGGTCATGCACAGCCCTCAGGCTGCTGCTGAGACTGGAGAGCTCAATTGGTCCTTCAGTACCATTTCTGCTCTGCCTTAGCCCAGTTCTGCTGACACAAGTGTGGTGTGATGGCAGAGTGCAACATCCTGAGCATCCAAAGAGGCCCTCTGCTGACTGCTGCAACTTCCATGGCTCTTGATTGCAGTTTTCATCCATCCATTCCTTTCCTTGGAGCTTTCCAGTGTGCTCTGTGAGCCTGAGCTGCTGTTGGCTCTGGAGGTTACTCTTAGCAGAGCTATAAGGTGGCCAAGAATTGAGCTGATGTAATGCTGGGTTCAGGTTTGGGCCCTCACTCCCACGAGGCCATTGAGGGGCTGGAGCAGGTCCAGAAAAGGACAACAAAGGTGGGGAAGGGGAGAACAGGGCTGGGGAGGAGCAGCTGAGGGAGATGGGGGTGTGCAGTGTGGGGAAAGGAGGCTGAGGGCAGAGCTCATTGCTCTCTGCAGCTCCCTGAGAGGAGGCTGCAGCCAGGTGGGGTTGGGCTCTTCTCTCAAGGAACAAGTGACAGGACAAGAGGAAGTGGCCTCAAGGCTCCTGCCTGCTGAGGATGAGGATGAGACAGAGGGCTCCTGCCTGCTGAGGATGAGCAGCAAAGCCCTCTGCAGCATGCAGGCCCTGTCAGAGTGGGTACCAGGCACTCTGAGTCATGACTTCACCTCCTCACTGCCCTGAGCACTGCATGTCCCCAGGGTTCCTCTCCTCCCTTGCTCATTCTCTGCCTGCTGCAAGCTGATAGAGAGGCTGTGAAGGCTCCAAGGCCTGAAGTGCTGGAAGCCAGCTTGGGTGGGAACATTAATCAGCCTGGGCTAGTGGGGGGTGTCTCTGCCCAATCCATTCAGTGATTTCCAGAGGTCACTTCCAGCCCCTCCATGCTGGGATTCTCCTGTGCCTTGTCCATGGCCTCCACTGACCTGTGTCAAACTGAGCTTACAGACACCCAAGCCCTGAGGCCGTGACTCAGCTGTATCACTTTTTCAACTGCAGAAAGTCAATCTCACAGCAGTCTATGCCTTTTTTTTCCCCCACTTCCCTTCCTCAGACATTCCCAAGTTGAATCAGCAATTAGCAGAATCCCAGAGGGAGAAGGAAAGCCTCCAGGAGAAGGTGAAGCAGCTCACGCTGGCGGCAGACGTGGTCGAGCTGAAAACTCAACAGCTTCAGACTTCACTTCAACAAGGGAAGGAGCTCCAAAGCAGGTGCCTGGAACTCCAAAAGGAGACTTTAGGTAAGGGAATTTGGATATTTCCAGAGCAAAAAAACCCAAAGAGATGCAAAAGGAAAGACCCAAAGCTTCATAGAGTGGCTTGAGTTGGAAGGGACCTTCAAGATCATTCAGCCAGCCCCAGGTTGCTCAAGGCCTCATCCAGCATGGCCTCAAACACCTCCAGGGAGGCTGTGGATCACAGAAGCACAGAATGTGATCATGTGGCCATTGATCACATTCTGTGCTTCTGTGATCCACAACCTCCCTGGGCAACCTGTGCCAGTGTCTCCCCACCCTCACTCTCAAGCATTTCTTCCTCCTCTCCACTTCCACTCTCCCCTCTCCCAGCTCAAAGCCATTGGCCCTCATCCTGGCACTCCCCAGTAGTCCCTCCCCAGCTTCCTTTTAAGCCAGGATGGATTTTTAGCAGCCAGCAGCAGAGGTGAGGAGCAGAGCAGGCTCAGGCAGCCTCTCAAAGTCTCTCCTCAGCTTCCTTTTAGGCCAGGATGGATTTTTAGCTGCCAGCAGAGGAGGTGAGGTGCAGAGCAGGCTCATCCAGCCTCTTTTCTCCTGGATTGAGAATTTCTGCTGCTTTTTTTGCTGCTGCACCTCAAGGATCTGGAGAGCCCTCTGGAAAAGGGGAAGAGCAGTGGAGGCCCCACAGTGATCCTACCTCCTGGGCTCTGTTGAGGCAATAACTCATTCCAGCCTGCTGATTCCTATCAGTGTCTCCTCGATCCCTGTGCTGCAAGCTGAGATGTTTGAAGACCTTGAGCACACACAGAGAGGTTGTGCTGTTCTGGGGGCTTGAGTCATCAAATTGGCACAGCCATTACCAAGCTGCATTCTGCACAGGATGTCATGGTCAGGTTGAGAACAGCAGCTCTCAGTGCTGGGCATGATGAGGGAATTTCACTGCTCCTTCAATGCCAGGGACAATAACAACCATGGGACTGCAAAGGAGAAGGCTGCAGATGGCATCTAATGAGTCACCAACTGGTGCTGCTGAGGACAGGCTTTGTTTGGGATGCTGTGCAACAGGTCCTGGTAGGAGAGCTCCAGCAGTGATGTCTTGGAATGGTAGAAATCAGCAGATCACAGAATTACAGACTGCAGGGGTTGGGAGGAACCTCTGGAGCTCAGCCAGTCCAGCCCCTGCCAAAGCAGGGCACCCACAGCAGCTTGCCCAGCAGCACAATGCCCAGGGGGGGTTGGAAGCTCCCCACACAAGGACACTCCACAGCCTCTCTGAGCAGCCTCCAGCACCCTCACAACAAACAACTTTCTCCTCCTGCTCAGGTGGCACCTCCTGGGCTCCACTTTGTGCCCATTGCCCCTTGTGCTGTCCCTGGGCACCACTGAGCAGAGCCTGGCCCCAGCCTCTTGCCCCCAGCCTTTAGCTGTTGCTGAGCATTGCTCAGCTGCCCTCTGGGGCTGCTCTTCTGCAGGCTCTCAGCCTCAGGGCTCTCAGCCTTTGCTGCTCCCAGAGCTGCTCCAGGCCCCTCAGCAGCTTTGCAGCCTCCCCTTGGCTCTCTCCAGCACTTCCCTGTCCCTCTTGAGCTGAGAAGCCCAGAACTGGATCCAGGACTCCAGATGTGGCTTCAGCAGGGCAGAGTAGAGGGGCAGGTGAAGCTCCCTGGACCTGCTGCCCACCCTCTTCTTTAACCACATCCTAACCTCCTTGCTGGTCTCTGTCCCCTTCCCAGTGAGCAGTGTACCCCAGGGTGGGCAGCAAAGGCAACCACTTTGTTTCCTGCCCTGTTTGGGTGCTTCAGGACAAGCCAAGGCTTGGGCAAGTGCTGCCCAACCCCTCCTGCTCTGGAGACTCATCAGCTGCAGTCAGGGAGAGCTTAGTCACCACCCAGCAAACAGCAGAGAGCCTTTCCAAAGGCTCAGGAGCCTGCCCAGCTGGCTTCTCGCTGGGAGGAACATGGGCACACCTCCTGCCTCCCAGCCCTCTTGCAGGGAACAAAAGGTTCAGGGGGTCCCAGTCAAAGTTTTGGCAGCTTCAGGTCGAGATATGAAATCCAAAGCCTTTTCCAAGCACCCCAACCTTGTGCAGGCCACTGGGAGTAGTACTTAAAAGCCATTGATTATTGAAGGGACTGTGCAGCAGAGCCTGTGGGGACAGGCCCAGGGCAGTGGTTTGGAACTGGAGCAGGGCAGAGTTAGGTTGGACATCAGGAGGATGGCCCAGAACAAGCTCAGAAGTGGGGCAGGTGGGACAGTGAGGTGGGCTGAGAGCTGGCTGAAGGGCAGAGCTCAGAGAGTTGTTGCAGGTGGAGGTCTGTCAGACTCCATCTGGCCCTGGACTCTGGCTGGAGGTGTCCCTGCTGGCTGCAGGGGCTTGGACAAGATGCCCTTGGAGGGTCCCTTCCAGTTGGAGCAGCTGCAGCCACCAGAGCCTCTCTGTCTCAGTGAGAGCTGCAAAGGGACTCCCCCAGTGACTCCTTCTCATCAGGGACTGGTGTGGTGAGTCAGATCTTGTCTCCTTCCACCCAAGCTGCTGCTGCTGCTGCTGCTTCCCCAAACCACACAGCAGTAGAGGGAAAACGAAACTGCATCCTGTCTGCTCCAGCTCCTGCCAGCTGCTGGCAGTGCCTTAGGTAGCAGCCAGCAGCTTCACTTCTTTGCACTCCCCAAGCAGGCAGAAGTCTGAAACTGGCAGCAGATGACCTCTGTGGACATGCATTTAGGCTGAGGTGGGCACAGGCACCCTTGGGCCACTCTAAGTCCTCACTGGGGCTGCTCTCCAGCCCTTCATGCCAGGGACTGCCCCGACCCAGCTGCAGCAGCTTGCCCTTGGCCTCACTGAACCTCATACAGTCCCAGTTGAGCTTCTGCAGCTCCCTCTGGATGGATCTTGCCCCTCAGGCATCTTCACCACTCTGCTTGGTGTCATCTGCAGGCTGAGACTGAGAGGGATTCCCTGGGTTCATGCTTGCCTGTACTCTTTCTGCAAGCAGCATCTGAGCTGGGTGCTGGGAGGTGGAAAAGTTTCAGCCTCTGTCTGTGCTGGGAACATGATTGACATTGAGATGCTGCTTTGAAAGGTGGCACCATGAAAGCTTTGAGCTGAGTGCTGGAGCTCCAGCAAGGAACCTTTTTCTGTTGAGTTCTTTTGCTCTAAACTTCGTTTTCACTCCTGGAGGACATTTTCCTGCCAGCCCTTGCCTGGTTTTCCTTGCTTCAGCAGGTTTCCAGCACAGATTTCCAGTTCTGTTGCCACTCTACTTGGCAATGTCCTCATGTTGATGCTGCCTTTCCAAACGTGATGGAAATCTGTCTGATGGCCTGGGTCTGGTCCCTAGGTCTGATCCTGGGTCTGGTCCCTGGATTTGGTCCCTGGGTCTTGTCTCTGGGTCTGATCCCTCAGACTTTCTGCTCACCAGCTCCTGTTGGCCTCTTCAGGGAACTGTCTCTAGGGAAGACTTGCAGAAACCAACTCTGTAATTAGCATCATAGAATCAAGCAGGTTGGAAGAGAGATCCAAGCTCAGCCAGCCCAACCTAGCACCCAGCCCTGCCCAACCAACCAGACCATGGCACTAAGTGCCCCAGCCAGGCTTGGCTTCAACACCTCCAGCCACGGCCACTCCACCACCTCCCTGGGCAGCCCATTCCAATGCCAATCACTCTCTCTGCCAACAACTTCCTCCTAACATCCAGCCTAGACCTGCCCTGGCACAGCTTGAGGCTGTGTCCCCTTCTTCTGTTGCTGGCTGCCTGGCAGCAGAGCCCAACCCCAGCTGGCTACAGCCTCCCTGCAGGGAGCTGCAGACAGCAATGAGCTCTGCCCTGAGCCTCCTCTGCTGCAGGCTGCACACCCCCAGCTCCCTCAGCCTCTCCTCACAGGGCTGTGCTCCAGGCCCCTCCCCAGCCTTGCTGCCCTTCTCTCAACACCTTCCAGCACCTCAGCATCTCTCTGCAATTGAGGGGCCCAGAACTGGACACAGCACTCCAGGGGTGGCCTGAGCAGTGCTGAGCACAGGGGCAGAAGAACCTCCCTTGTCCTGCTGCCCACACTGCTCCTGAGCCAGCCCAGGATGCCATTGGCTCTGCTGCCCACCTGGGCACTGCTGCCTCATCTTCAGCTCCTCTCTCCCAGCACCCCCAGCTCCCTCTCTGCCTGGCTGCTCTCAGCCACTCTGTCCCCAGCCTGTAGTGCTGCTTGGGGTTGTTGTGGCCAAAGTGTAGAACCCTGCACTTGGCCTTGTTCAGTCTCATCCCATTGGCCTCTGCTCACCCATCCAGCCTGGCCAGGTCCTTCCACAGATTGAATCTATATGCTCCCTCCTGGAAAGTCTCCTGTCCAAGGCTCTGTCTTGAGGACATACCTCAACAAACTGAGATCTGAAGGAGAGCACCCAAAGCCCTAGCACCAGAAGCAGCAGCATCCTTCTCCCTTTGCCTTATTTCCAGGCCTTATGTCCTTCCCCCTACATCTAGGAAGAGGAACAAAGAGCAGTGATGAATAATTGCCAAAGACCTTAAGAGGCCAAAGGAGCTGTGTGTGGAAAGCTTCTCTGCTGCAGCTGTCCCCACCTTGAGGAAAAGCAGAGGAATCTCCTTCTTGAGGCCTTCCTCCACAACGATTTGCTCTTCATCTGTTGGAACACAGCAGTTCCACTGCAGGAGAACTTCGGTGTTGGCAGTGCTGTATTGTTCCCACGTGTCCTGACATCTGCCTGCTGCCTGCAGCCAAAGCTTCTTCTTCTTCTTGGCAGCCTTTGGAGGCTGTTAACTTCCATCAGGCAATGGCAGGATGAATGGCAGGAAATTCAAGCTGAATTGTTTAGCTCTGGAGAAGTGAACAGGACAAGATGTGACTGAGGAATGCCCAGCTCAAGAGACTAAGCCAAAGTGACTGCAGGTGCTTGGTCTGAGCTGTTCTCTGTGTACTTGGCCATGAAAGGAGCCTGCAAGAAAAGCTGAGGAGGGACTTTGGATAAGGGCTTGTAGTGATAGGATGAGGAGGAATGGGTTTAAACTGGCAGAGGGGAGATTCAAACTGGATGTTAGGAAGAAGTGAGGGTGGGGAGAGGCTGACACAGGTTGCCCAGGGAGATTGTGGAGCACAGAAGCACAGAATGGGATCAAAGATCTCATTCTGTGCTTCTGTGCTCCACAACCTCCCTGGAGGTGTTCAAGGCCAGGTTGGATGAGGCCTTGAGTGACCTGTTCTGGTGAGAGATGTCCCTGCCCATGGATGATCTTGAAGATCCCTTCCAAGCCAACCCATTCTGTGACTCTCTAGGTTTATTGATCCCTTATCTCTTGCCTTTTCTGTTCCCTGTCAAAGAGCAGAACTGCAGGCAGCAGGCTCCAAAGCTCCTTCATTTCTAATTAGTGTTTTTAACTAACTGGAAGCTGCACTCCCAGCATCAGCTCAGCCTCAGCCAGGCTCACAGCAAGGTTAATGCTACCCAACAGGTGAGGTTTTGCAGTGCCAGTTTCAAGTGAGAATATGAACAAAAACCAAGAGCCAAAGGGTTGAGTAGGGAAGAGCTGGCAGCTGCAGAGGGGTTTGTCATTGTGTCACCACTGCCCCCATGGTTAAGCTTCCTATTAAACAGCTCTAGAATGTTCTTTTCTGAAGCTGCCTGGAGCAGCTCTGGGAGCAGCAAAGGCTGAGAGCCCTGGGGCTGAGAGCCTGCAGAAGAGCAGCCCCAGAGGGCAGCTGAGCAATGCTCAGCAACAGCTAAAGGCTGGGGGCAAGAGGCTGGGGCCAGGCTCTTGTCAGTGGTGCCCAGGGACAGCACAAGGGGCAGTGGGCACAAACTGCAACCCAGGAGGTTGCATCTGAACAGGAGGAGAAAGTTGACATGAGGGTGGTGGAGGCCTGGAGCAGGCTGCCCAGAGAGGCTGTGGAGTGTCCTTGTGTGGGGAGCTTCCAACCTGCCCATGGCATTGTGCTGCTGGGCAAGCTGCTGTGGGTGCCCTGCTGTGGGCTGGATGATCTCCAGAGGTCCCTTCCAACCCCTCCATTGTGGGCTTCTGGGATTACACCACAGCAACCTGGAGAAGTGCTCTTTGCTTGTGGAGCTGTTGGGGAAGGTTGTGAGGTTGGAATTGTTGCCATGCCGAGACCAAGCGGTCTGGTGCCTGTCACTGAGGGCCTTTAACTCAGCCTTTACAATTAGCCTGCACCTGTTAGAACCAAAGGATTGAGTTACACAGGGAGGGAAGGTTCTGTCCTGTTCTCCCTTGCCTGTCTTGCTGCACTGCACGTGGTAGTAACCTTGGGTGCAGTGCTGCAAGTGCAGCCTGATGTCCTTCTGGCCTTCAAAGCATGCGTGCAGAGGCCTGGCTTGCTCTGAGAGGGGAAAACCTTTCAACCCCTGAGTGCTGCCTTGCCTGCTGGAGTCACCTTGGCACTGTCTCCTGCCGCCAGAGCCGTGAGGCTCAGCAGCTCTCTTCTCTCTCATCAGCCTTTGCTTCAGGAGGGATTTTTTGGGGGGCAAGTGGAAAAAAAACCTGAGCAAAGAAAGAGGATTTTGGTGTAGAGGTGGAAAGCTTTGGGGTAGATAGCAGGAAAAAAGGCAATGGCTGATGGGAGGGGAGAGGTGGTGCGGCCTGGAGGGTGATCCTGCACTGAGGGAGGCTGAGACAGAGCACTTAGTGCTGGGCTTGAGAGCAACCACTGGTCTCAAGGGCTGGTCTCAAGGGTTGAGCTCAGTGGTTGATCCCAAGGCTGATCTCGAGGGTAGATCTCAATGACTGGTCTCAAGGCTGATGTCAGTGATTGATCTCAAGGCTGATCTCAGTGGTTGATGCCAGTGATTGATCTCAAGGCTGATCTCAGTGATTGATGCCAGTGATTGATCTCAAGGCTGATCTCAGTGGTTGATGCCAGTGGTTGATGTCAGTGCCTGACCTCAGTGGCTGGTATCAAGGCTGATCTCAAGGCTGGTCTCAGTGACTGATCTCAGTGATGGATGTCAGAAACCTGCCAATCTAATGCAGATTATTTTCAGCTCTGCCTCCTTTCGTGCTTCTTCCCTCAGCTCTCTGTCCAGCCACTGCTTTACTCCATTTCCTGCCTACATCTGCACCAGTTGGATGGCTCCTGCTAGGAGAATGAGAACCAACCAAAGCCCAACTTCTTGCTCTAAATTCAGCCTCTGCTCAGGCAGGCACCCAGCTGGAATCAGCTGAGATATCAGAGCTGATAAACAGATACTTCTTCTCCCTGCTCCCCACCATGGGGTTGGAACTTGATGATCTTTAAGGTCCCTTCCATCCCAAACCAATCTCCTTTAGTCAGAGGCAGTGCTGTGAGCTGCTGGTTGAGGTGGGAGTGAGAAGCTGCACACCTGAGATGCAAATGAACTGCAAGATGTGGAGAAGTGAAGTACTTGATCGTGGAGAAGAGAATTAGTTGAGTGGAAAGCAGTGGATGATTTGTCTGTGGAGGAGGGAAGTGTTTGATTGTAGAGAAGAGAATTTAATTTTGGAGTACATTATTTTATTGCACAGAAGAGAAGCATTTGGTTGTGGGGAAGAGAATGATTTGGTTGTGGGGAAGAGAATGATTTGGTTGTGGAGAAGAGGAATATTTGGTTGTGGAGAAGAGAATTATTTGGTTGTGGGGAAGAAAAATATTTGGTTATGGGGAAGAGAATTATTTGGTTGTGGGGAAGAAGAATATTTGGTTATGGGGAAGAGAATTATTTGGTTGTGGAGAAGAGGAATATTTGGTTGTGGAGAAGAGAATTATTTTATTGTCCAACCAGCCCTGAAAGCTGTGAGGTGTTTTTGTTTGTTTGTTTGTTTTCAGATTTAACAAACCAGGTGGAGACAACTGGGCTGAAGCTGCAGAAGGTCACAGCTGAGCTGGAGCACTACAAGAAGCTCTTCCTGTAAGAGTCGTCCTGGCTGAGTTGCTTCATCTCTGCTCCCAGAGCCGTAGCACATCACTTGAGCTCAGGGGCACTGGAGAAGGCTGTGCCCAAGAGCTCAGCCGTTTGCTCTCTCCCTGGAGCATTTCTGGCTCCCTGCCTGGGCAGGTGTGGCTGTGGGAGGTGGGTGGCAGGCTGCTCCCAGGAGGGCTCCATCAGCTCAGCACAGCACTTGACTTTGCCATTCACACAGCTGCTGGGCTGAAGGTGTCATGGAAAGGAGCAGTGCTCACAGCTCGCTGCAGGGCTTGGGCTGCAGCAGGCCTTGGGCTTCAGATAGTTCCAACCCCCTGCCAGGGGCTGCAGCAGCCACTTCAGCAGCCACTTCGGCAGTCACTTCAGCAGTCACTTCAGCAGCCACTTCGGCAGCCACTTCGGCAGTCACTTCGGCAGTCACTTCGGCAGTCACTTCGGCAGTCACTTCGGCAGTCACTTCAGCAGTCACTTCGGCAGTCACTTCGGCATCACCTTGAGGATTCACTTCAGCATTCACTTTAGGATTTGATTTAGGATTCTCTTTAGGATGTGATTTAGGATTCTCTTTAGGATTCACTTTAGGATTCACTTCAGCATTCACTTTAGGATTCACTTCAGCATTCATTTCAGGATTTGATTTAGGATTCTCTTTAGCATTCACTTTAGGATTCACTTTAGGATTTGATTTAGGATTCTCTTTAGCATTCACTTTAGGATTCTCTTTAGCACTCACTTCAGCATTCACTTTAGGATTTGATTTAGGATTCTCTTTAGCATTCAATTTAGGATTCTCTTTAGCATTCACTTTAGGATTTGATTTAGGATTCTCTTTAGCATTCACTTTAGGATTCACTTCAGGATTCACTTTAGCATTCACTTTAGGATTTGATTTAGGATTCACTTTAGGATTCACTTCAGGATTCACTTCAGCATTCACTTTAGGATTCACTTCAGCATTCACTTCAGGATTTGATTTAGGATTCACTTCAGCATTCACTTTAGGATTTGATTTAGGATTGACTTCATTTCCTTCAGGATTTGCTTTAGGATTCACTTCAGGCTTTGCTTAAGGGCACACTTTAGGGCACACTTCAGGATAATACCTTAGGATTCACTTCAGGAGTCACTTCAGGATTTGCTTCAAGATTTGCTTCAGAATTTGTTTTAGGGTGCACTTCAGGATAACACTTCAGGATTTGCTTCAGCATTCACTTTAGGATTGGATTTAAGATTTAAGATTCACTTCAGCATTCTCTTTAGGATTCTCTTCAGCATTCACTTTAGGATTCACCTCAGGATCCACTTTAGGGCACACTCCAGGATAACACTTTAGGATTCACTTCAAGAATCACTTCAGGATTCACTTGTGGAATCACTTCTGGAATCACTTCAGGATGCACTTCAGGAATCACTTTAGGGTGCACTTCAGGGCTCACATTAGGACTCACTTTAGGATTCACTTCTGAATTCACTTCAGGAAATCAGAATGCCTGTTCCCAACAGGAAGCTGAGAAGTGCTGGGCTGGTGCTGCCAGCCTGGAGCCCAGCTAGCCTCAGGCTGGCTGTGTGCTTGCCTTGACCTTTCCCATGGATTTGTCCTCCTCTGATCCTCACTTTCTGGTTGCAGTTCCTGTGTGCAGAGCATCCCAGCAGAACAGATCAGCAAATATTTGGGATGCTTAGCAACAGAGTGTTTTGGTGCCCCTGGAGCATGGAGTGGGACAGAAAGGCCTTCCTGAGCACAGCTACACAATCAGCTGAGGCTTAACAAGTGCAGCACCCAACTGCTCAGTCTGATGTGGGCACAGCTTCAGAAAAGAACATTCCAGAGCTGTTTAAATGGGCACAGGAAGCTTAACCATGGGGGCAGTAGTGACACAATGACAAAAGCTCTCTGCAGCTGCCAGCTCTTCCCTACTCAACTCTTTAGTTCTTGATTGTTGTTCATATTCTCACTTGAAACTGGCAGCAGTGTTGCAAAACCTCACCTGTTGGGTAGCATTAACACTGCTGGCTCCTCTTCAGCTCCTCTCTCCCAGCACCCCCAGGGCTCTCTCTGCCTGGCTGCTCTCAGCCACTCTGGCCCCAGCCTGTAGTGCTGCTTGGGGTTGTTGTTGCCAAAGTGCAGAACCCTGCACTTGGCCTTGTTCAATCTTATCCCATTGGCCCCTGCCCACCCATGCAGCCTGGCCAGGTCCCCCTGCAGGGCTCTCCTACTCTCCAACAGCCCCTGCTGAAGCCACCAATTACCTCTTAATCACCTCCCCAGGCCTTCAGGAGGCTCTGCTGCATGGTCTTGGTGCTGAGCTCAGTGCCTGAGGGAAGCCTTTATGGTTTCTTTATTTTTTTTGAGGGGGGTAAATATTTGTTGCTTTGCTCCTGTTTCCTTAGGGTGAAATCAGCAGAACTTGATGCCTGTCAAAGTGAACTGAAGAAGGTGAAATATGAAAGTGGAATCTCTGAGTCAAGGTAAAGGCAGAGGTTCTGGTTTATAATTTACACATCTCTGAGCAGGGAGAGCACAAAAACCTGCTGGTTTTAATGCACTCTTAGGTGTGTTTGTACAACATCTGGGGCCAGGGCACTAGATCTAAGTTGCTGTGCTGCTTTGTGCTTCATCTGCAGGCTTAGCAAAGAGCTGAAGGAAAAGGAGGAATCTCTCCTGACTTGCCAGCAGCTGTGCAAACGCTTCCAGGAGGAGGTGGCTGAGAAAGAGAGGAAAGAGGAGGATCTGAGGAGAAGAAGTGGTCGGTCTGAAAGTGAGCTGGAAGCACTTAAAGCTCTGCTTCAGCAGGCAGAGGAGGAGGTGGTGGTGTTGAAACAGGAAAGGTAATTGGAGCAGAGGCAGTCTGGGTGACAGCTTCAGCCTCCCTTGTCTCCTGGGCACTCGGCTGAAAAGAATGGACACCATGAAAGCATTTCTGTGCTGCCAGGGCCTCACACTGGCACCTGCAGTGCAGGCAGAAGCTGTAAAGCTCCAGAGGTGGTTGCACACAATCCCAGTGTGCTGAGGGTTGGAAGGGACCTCTGGAGCTCAGCCAGTCCAAGCCCCTGCCAAAGCAGGGCACCCACAGCAGCTTGCCCAGCAGCACAGTGCCCAGGGAGGGTTGGAAGCTCTCCACACAAGGACACTCCACAGCCTCTCTGGGCACCCTCACATGAAAGAATTTTCTCCTCCTGCTGGTGGCACCTCCTGGGCTCCTCTTTGTGCCCAGTGCCCCTTGTGCTGTCCCTGGGCACCACTGACAAGAGCCTGGCCCCAGCCTCTTGCTCCCAGCCTTTAGCTGTTGCTGAGCATTGCTCAGCTGCCCTCTGGGGCTGCTCTTCTGCAGGCTCTCAGCCCCAGGGCTCTCAGCCTTTGCTGCTCCCAGAGCTGCTCCAGGCCCCTCAGCAGCTCTGCAGCCTCTCCTGGGCTCTCTCCAGCAGTTCTCTCTCCCTCTTCAACTGGGGAGTCCAGAGCTGGACCCAGCACTGCAGCTGTGGCCTCAGTAGGGCAGAGTGGAGGGGCAGGAGAAGCTCTCTTGCCCTGCTGCCCACACTCTCCTCCATGCCCCCCAGGACACTGTTGGCCCTCTTAGCCCCAAGGACACATTGCTGGCTCATACTGAACTTGTCCCCCAGCACTGCCAGCTCCTTCTCTTCAGAGCTACATCCCAGCAGGTCAACCTCTAACCTCTGCTTGGTGATTTTAATCCCAATCCTTTTGACCTGATGCTAGCAGTGCTCTGAGCTCCTTGGCTCTGACCATGGCTGGCTTGAATTTTCTAACAGTTCCTCAGCACTGGACTGGTGAAGCACTAAAATCCTCGAGGCTGCAAGCTGGGTGTGTGGCAGGAGGAGCAGCTCTGACATTGTCAGGAAAGCAGAAGCTTCAGAAAGCCTCTGCTGGCTTCCTGCAGGTGCTGAGTGCTTGCTGACTGCTGTGCCTCAGGGCTCCAGGCAGGCTTCTGGGGCTCCAAGAAAAGAGGAAAGAACGAGTCAGGAAGGGCAGTGAGGTCCTGTAGGGAGCATTAGGCCCACAAAGAAGAGTCAGGCCCCCAGAGGGGGAGTGGAGGGAGCTGGCATGGCAGCAGGCTGGGCAGAGCATGGACTGACATAAGAGTTTTTGTGGTTTCCAGGGAGTTAATGCTGCTTTCTCATCAGAACAGAACCGAGCAGCTGCAGGACACCTTGAGGCAGAAGATGAGGGCTGAAGATGCCTGGAGGGAGAAGGTAAGGCTGGATGGGCAGGGGGCAGCACTGATGCTTCTTGAGTTGTCACCACTTGTAGTCAGCTGGCACCAGTGAGGACACTGAGCCAGGCACTGCCTCCTCAAGTGCAGCCGTGCCCGGGAGGGATCTTTGTACATCTCCCTGGGGAGAGAGATTCTCCCTGCTGGAGAAGTCTCCCTGCAGAGCCTGGCACTGAATGCAGAAGGTGTTGAGTGCTGGAGGCCTGGCAGATGTTCAGCTCTGATCCAGACTTCCCAGGTTTGGGAAGGGTCTGCAGCACTGCAGTGCCCTGAAATGGCCATGGTGGGGATAAGGCAGTGGTTGGACTTGATGATTTCAAAGGGCCTTTCCAACTGAAGCCATCCTGAGTGAGAGGAGCAGAGCTCAGCCCACTGAACCTCTGAGCTCCAGGGAGCTTGGCTTAGCTTTGCAGGACAGATTCCTTCTGCTGGAAGCTTCAGGTTCTGCAATCAGAGTGGGTTTGGTTGGAAGAGGCCTTGAAGCTCATCCACTCCAAGCCTTACCCCAGCACTGCCAGGAGCACCACCAAGCCGTGGCCCTCAGCACCACAGCTCCAGGGCTTTGGAACCCTTCCAGGGATAGAGACTCCAGCACTGCCCTGGGCAGCCTGGGCCAGGCCTTGGCAACCTTTCTGGGGAAGAAATTGTTCCCCATGGCCAACCTAAACCTCCCCTGGGGCAACTTGAGGCCATTTCCTCTTGTCCACTTGTTCCACTTGTTCCTTGGGAACAGAGCCCAACCCCAGCTGGCTGCAGCCTCCTCTCAGGGAGCTGCAGAGAGCAATGAGCTCTGCCCTCAGCCTTCCCTCTTCTTCACAGAAGAGGAGCTCCTGCTCTTCCCCAGCCCTGTTCTCCAGACCCTTTCCCAGCTTGGTTGTCCTTCTCTGGCCCTGCTGCAGCCCCTCAGTGTCCTTGGAGTGAGAGGCCCAAAACTGAACCCAGTGCTCAAGGAGCAGCCTCAGCAGTGCCCAGTCCAGGAGGGCAATCCCTGCCCTGCTCCTGCTGCCCACACCAGTGCTGCTCCAGGCCAAGCTGCTGGTGCCCTTCTTGCCCACCTGGGCACCCTCTGGCTCATCTTCAGCTGCTGTTGACCAACACCCCCAGGTCCTTTCCCACCAGGCAGTTTCCATCCTCTCTGCCTCAAGCCTGGAGCCTTCCTGGGGTAGTTGTACCCCAAGGGCAGGTGAAGGTCTGGAAGCTCATCCTCAGCTGCTGCCAACCAACACCCCCAGGTCTGTCTGTGCTGGCTCAGTGTGCAGCCACTGTGAGCTGCTGAGCTTGGAGAGTTTCCCTGGGACAGCAGCATAGAACTGCCAGCTTGGAAGAGACCTTTGAGGTGGGAGAGTCCAGCTGCCTTCTCCACCACCAGCACCTGCGAGCTCTAAACTTTGCTTTAAGCTGCAACTTTGCCAGAGAAGCCCCAAAACCCTCCCACAGCTCACGTCAGCAGCTCCAAAAAGAGGCAGATGGGTGAAGGGAAAATGGAGAGGAGCCTTGAACAATAGCTGGGACTGGCTGATGTAAGCCTGAGATAATTGGGGGCTGAAATGGCTGTCTGCAGGACGGGAGAAGTGCCTGGAAGCTGTATTTAGGCTCAGGACTATCAGCAATTAAGATCAGTTTCATGCCTTTTGTGTCTTCTTCACCTCTCTGCTGCAGGAGGTAATTTTGGAATGAGGTCAGGCTGGCTGCAGAGTCACTGGGGATTGTTCAGCCTGACAGCAGCACAAGAGAAAGGCTGCTCCCAGCGGGAGGCAGCAATTACAGCCTGGGTGTCCTGGCTGTCAAAGCTCCAAAAATGGCCTCATCAGACCAAAGAAGCCCAACCCTGACAAAGTTGGCCTTGTCTCGGGTCAGGCTGCCACTGCGGCCGTGCAAAGTGCTCTGGTAGCTGTTTGAGACACAGAGGAACCTTCAGCTGCCACCAAATCACCTGGTGGTGGTTAGAAGGGACCCCTGGAGATCAGCCACTCCAAGCCTCCTGCTCCAGCGGGGGGGGGGGTTGGAAGCTCTCCACACAAGGACACTCCACAGCCTCTCTGGGCAGCCTGCTCCGTGGTCATGGAGCTGTTGGGCAGAAGGTTGGACTTGATGATCTTGGGGCTGTCTTCTAAACTTAAAGATTCTAAGATTCCAGAGCTCCAGCACCTTGAGAGCCCCTGGGGCTGAGAGCCTGCAGAAGAGCAGCCCCAGAGGGCAGCTGAGCAATGCTCAGCAACAGCTAAAGGCTGGGGGCAAGAGGCTGGGGCAGCACAATGCCCAGGGGAGGTTGGAAGCTCTCCACACCCCAAGCTCTCCACCCCAAGGGCCTGAAAGGTGAGAGGAGGCTATCAGAAGACAAAGGTGCCCAGGTCCCTGCAGAGTAGGAGAGGAATGAGAAACAGCTCTGCACAGGGACACTCCACAGCCTCTCTGGGCAGCCTGCTCCAGGCCTCCACCATCCTCACAACAACTTTCTCCTCCTGCTCAGGTGGCACCTCCTGGGTTCTCTAATACCCAGGAAGTGACCATTTGCACTGCTAGCCAAGCTCTGACTTTCATTTGCTGCTGGAAGGCCTTTCTAAGATGCTGATCACATCTTTCAGAGTGAGGGAGCTGCCCCCAGGCTCCTCTCAGGGAGCTGTAGAGAGCCAGAAGGTCTCCTCTCAGCCTTCTTTTCTCCAGGCTGCACAGCCCCAGCTGCTCTGAAGCAGCTCAAGGCTGTTGTCACGTAGTGGTTTCATGATCTCACATATAGCTCAGCTCTGTTTAGGCAGCCAGCAGCACTTGAGACCCCATGGGCCTCGAGAGACATCTTCCCTGGGCTCCTTGGTGCTCTCTGCCCCTCTGGAGCAGGCTCCATCCGTGCCACCATCAGCCTGTGGGCAGCCCTGCCCTTGCCACCCTCCAGCCACTGCAGTCCTTGGGATGGGTTCGTTCAGCACCTAAGAGCTCCCTGTGCCAAAGGTCCCATCCCTTCAGCTCTGGCAGTGTGGAGTGTGAGCAGCAGCTGAGGCTGAGGGGCTCCAGCTCAGGCCACCCTCTTGTTCCCTAGCTGGAGCTGGAGCTGGCCAAAGGTGAAGCACGACACGTAGAAGAAGTTCTGAAAGTCAAGGAGGAAGCCAGGGTGGAACTAGAGCTTGAGAGGCAGAAGCAGCAAGGACTGGTCACAAAGTGCCAGAGGGACCATGAAGAGCTGCAGAAGAAGGTGGGTGGCACTCAGGGGCAGAGTTTTGTGGCAGTTAGTAAATGCAAGGGCAAGGGAGCTGGGGAAGGGTCTGGAGAGCAGGGCTGGGGAGGAGCAGCTGAGGGAGCTGGGCGTGGAGAAGAGGAGGCTGAGAGCAGAGCTCATCTCTCTCTGCAGCTCCCTGAGAGGAGACTGGAGCCAGGTAGGGGTTGGGCTCTGCTGCCCAGGCTCAGGTGGAGAGGAAATGGCCTGGCACGGTGCCAGGGGAGCCTTAGGTTGGTGGTGAGGCTGCTCTCGAGCCTGGAGCTGTGCCCAAGCCAGCAGCAGGACCTGGCCCTGGGACTCGCTGAACCTCCTGCAGCTGTCCCTGAGCCTCTTCTCAAGCCTGTTTTGGTTCTTTTGCAGCTCTCTGCTGTCCTTTGAGGCTGCTGATGGAAGCCCAAAGCACTCCTGGTGGCCTCTGAGCACATTTATGTTTGCCCTTGGGCCATTGGGTTTTTCCCCCCCTCTCCTGAAGTCCACATTTGGCTGCTAATTAATGTTTGAGTTAATTAACAGCCTCTGACTGTGGATGAGTTCAGGTTTTGCCTGATCTCCTTGCAGATACCAGGATTGATATCCAGTGCCACCAACAGCTTAAGGATGGAGACAGAAATCCTGGAGAAGAAGCTGCGAGAGGCCCAGATGAGGCTTGCAGAGAAAGAGGAAGATAAGGGAAAAGAAATCCAGAGCCTTAAAAGAAGAGTTACTGAGCTGGAGTTTGAGCTGGCCATGGAAAAGAACAGCAGTGACTCACTGCTGGGGAACATGAGGAAAGAAATCCAGCACAAGGCAGAGGAACTGGAAAAATTAACCCAGGAGAGGACACAGCTGATGCACAACTTGGGGCAGGCTCGAGAGGAGGTAGGAACATGGCTGAGGAGATGCCTGGGGAACCTCTGGGGCTTGAGGGCATCTCCAGCTCACAGCCTGCTTGGTGCTGCTTTGGAACCCACTGGCAGCAGAGGTGGGGGGGGGGGGAAAGGAGGAGGAGAGGGAAAGGAAAAGAGAAGGGAAGGAGAAAGAGGAGAAGGGAAAGAGGAGAGAGCTACTCCTGCTGACTCGATGATCTTAAAGGTCCCTCCCAACCAAAACCATTCTGTGACCAAACCCTGAGCTGCTCTTTCACCATGCCCAAGGGCTGGAGACTGAGAGGTGTTGGTGAATGTCATTTGGCTGACTTGGAGGAACCCAAATTGTTTGGAAGGGACCCTCCAGGAGCATCTTTTCCAACCCCCTGCAGTCAGAGGGACAGCTCCAGCCAGAGCAGGCTGCCCAGGGACACATCCAGCCTGACCTTGAGTGCTTCCAGGGATGGGGCCTCAAGCACAGCCCTGGGCAGCCTGTGCCAGTCTCTCACCACCCTCACTGTGCAGAGCTTCCTCCTGAGGTCCAACCTAACTCTGCCCTGCTCCAGCTCCAAACCATTGCCCTGGGCATGTCCCTCCCCAGCTCTCCTGCAGCCCTTCAGCTCCTGGCAGGCTGCTCTGAGGCCTCCCCGGAGCCTTCTCCTCTCCAGGCTGCACAGCACAACTCTCCCAGCCTGGCTTTTCCAGCTCTCTGATCATCCTGGTGGCCTCCTCTGGCCCTTCTCCCTCGGGTCCCTTGTGCTGAGGGTGGCAGAGCAGCCCAGGCGTGTGTGGCAGTGTCTGTGTGCCCTGCCCGGCTGCGAGGTGCCCTCTGTCTGTGCTTGCAGAACTGCCTGCTGCAGGAGACGGTGCGCAGGGAGTGCCAGGAGCGCTGCGAGCTGACTGCAGCCTTGGCTCAAGCCAGGGAACAAGTCCTGGAGCTCAAGAAGCTGAGTGGAAACTTCTCCTTCTCTCCACGTCCCCTGGCCCGGGGCAGCCCAACCTCTCTTGCCACCCTGCGTGCCCCTGCCCGGCCCCGCAGCCGCCCCGGCGCCGCCGCTGCCGTCACCCCCCCGGGACACTGCGGGGCTGCAGCAGCTGCCAGAGCACCTGGGAAGTGTCACAGCAGCCTGACCCTGCCGGCTCTCACCCCACCACATCCTGCCAGGGTAAGGACCACCTCGCTGCAGCAGCCCAGGAGCAGGAGGCCGCTGGCCGAGCCGGCTCTGGTGGGCACCTGCACACACACGGCCTGAGGGCAGCCTGCTCACCACCCCCTGCTGGCCTTCGGCCGGGCAAGCCTGGGCCAAGGCAGCTTCCACAGCTCCACCTCAAGTGGGTTCCTCTCTGCAATGATGTTTCTTGGTCCTTTGCACCTCGGTGCAAGAAGCTGCTGCTGCTGCTGCTGCTTTGGGAGAGGACAAGAAGGAGAAGCAAGCAATGGCAGAGGAGCCCAGCTCCAGCAGGCAGCATTAAAGCAGCACTGCCAGCCCTCAGCACTTGGAGTCCTCCTGGTCTGTGCCATCTCCTGTGTCACTGCCCTGCTCCTTTCTGGGGTGGCAGTGTGCTCTGGGTGGGGACAAGCAGCAGCTTCACACGGTCACAGCATGGGTTGGGTTGGGAGGGACCTTGAAGCTTGTCCAATTCCAACCCCTCTGCCACGGGCACTGGTGGGGGAGATCATGAGACCTTGGCCAGTCCATGTCCTCAGGGGGCTGGCCACGGGCACAGCTTCCTCCCACTGCCTCTCCTCAAGCTGTGCTGATGAGCAAGAGACTTCCTATGGCTTTGTCCCAAAGATCACAGAGTCACAGCTCCAGCACTGCCCTGGGTGGCCTGGACCAGGCCTTGGCAACCCTTCTGGGGAAGAAATTGTTCCTCATCTTCAACCTAAACCTTCCCTGGGACAACCTGGGGCCGTTTCCTCTTCTCCTTCCCTTTCAGGGAAGAAATTGTTCTTCATGGCCAACCTAAACCCCTAAACCTCCCCTGGTGCCAGCTGAGTCCATGTCCTTTTGTCCTATCCCTTGTTCTTTGGCAGCAGAGCCCAACCCCAGCTGGCTGCAGCCTCCTCTCAGGGAGCTGCAGAGAGCAATGAGCTCTGCCCTCAGCCTGCTCTGCTCCACACTGCACACCCCCAGCTCCCTCAGCTGCTCCTCCCCAGCCTTCTTCTCCAGACCCTTCCTCACCTTTGCTACCCTTCTCTGGACCTGCTGCAGCCCCTCAGTGTCCTTGGGAGAGGCCCAAAACTGAACCCAGTGCTCAAGAAGCAGCCTCAGCAGTGCCCAGCCCAGGAGGACAATCCCTGCCCTGCTCCTGCTGCCCACACCAGTGCTGCTCCAGGCCAAGCTGCTGGTGCCCTTCTTGCCCACCTGGGCACCCTCTGGCTCATCTTCAGCTGCTGTCACCCAGCACCCTCAGAGCTTTTTCCTCTGGGCAGTTTCCATCCACTCTGCCCCAAGCCTGGAGCCTTCCTGGGGTGGTTGTACCCCAAGGGCAGGTGAAGGTCTGGAAGCCCAAGCAGGAGCTGGGCTTGTCCCGGGTCACTCGGTGGGTTTAGAGCAGTCACTGCCTCCTGCTGGGTCCTCACTGTGCCTCTGGAAGCTGCCAGGAGGTTTGTGTTCTCCACAGGAGTCAAATCCCCATCTGCTGGCCTGGAGAGGCACTTTTGGCTCTCCACACCTCTCAGTGGCTTTGCCATGGTCACCTCAGGGAGCAGCTCTGCTCACAGGTGCCAGGCTTTTGGGGTCCTGCAGAAGCAAGCAGGGATCCAAGTGATCAGCAGAGCTTTGAGCTGGGCTGGAGGTGCTGGGGGGATCCCAGCCTGCAGCTTGCTCCTGCAGTTGTTCCACGCTGCAAGAGATCAGGCTGCAGCAGAAAGCCTTGGGGCAGCTCAGCAGCCTCAGAGGTGGGGGACAGGAGCAGCTGCAGCCAGGCCCTGTGTCCCTTGGGCCCCTGGCCACCATCAAGTGTATTAGGGTTAAAGCCTGGATGGGTTTCCTTTGCCTTTGCCTTTTTCCTTTGCCTTTTTTTCCTTTTCCTTTTTTGCCTTTTTTCTTTTTCTTTTTCTTTTCCTTTTCCTTTTCCCTTTCCTTTTCCTTTTTCGTTTCGTTTCTTTTTCTTTTTCTTTACCTTTTTCTTTTCCTTTTTCTGTTTTCATTTTCTTTTCCTTTTCTCCTTTTAATTTTCATTTTCCCTTTCCTTTCCCCTTTTCCTATTTTCATTTTCATTTTTCATTTTCCTTTTCTCTTTTTCATTCTCCTTTTCCCCTTCTCCTTTTAATTTTTCATTTTCCCTTTCCCTTTTCCTTTCCCTTTTCCTTTCCCTGTTTTCATTTTCTTTTTCTTTTCCTTTTCTCCTTTTAATTTTCATTTCCCCTTTCCTTCCCCCTTTTCCCATTTTCATTTTCATTTTTCCTTTCCCCCTTCTCCTTTTCTCCTTTTTTCCTTTTCCTTTTCTCTTTTTCCTTCTCCTTTCCCCTTCTCCTTTTAATCTTTCCTTTTCCCTTTCCCTTTCCCTGTTTTCATTTTCTTTTTCTTTTCCTTTTCTCCTTTTAATTTTCATTTTCCCTTTCTTTTCCCATTTTCATTTACCCTTTTCCTTTTTCCCTTCTCCTTTTCTCTTTTTCATTTTCCTTTTCCCCTTCTTCTTTTCTCCTTCTAATTTTTCCTTTTCCCTTTTCCTTTCCCTGTTTTCATTTTCATTTTCTTTTCCTTTTCTCCTTTTAATTTTCATTTTCCCTTTCCTTTCCCCTTTTCCCATTTTCATTTTCATTTTTCCTTTTCCCCTTCTCCTTTTCTCCTTTTTTCCTTTTCCTTTTCTCCTTTTTTCCTTTTCCTTTTCTCCTTTTCCTTTTCTCCTTTTTTCCTGTTCCTTTTCTCCTTTTTTCCTTTCCCTTTTCCATTTCTCCTTTTCCCCTTCTTCTTTTCATTTTCATTTTACATTTTTCCTTTCCCTCTTCCCTCTTTCCTTTTCCCTCCTCCCTTCCTCTTCCCTCTCTTCTTTTCCCTTTCCCAGCCATCGAGCTGAGTTTGTGCTTGCTGCTTTTGATTTGGCTCTTGCTGCTCCATCGAGTGGTTTCCTGCAGGAGGTTGCTGAAGGCCTGCAGGCTTTTAACCCCCAAGAGCAGGAGTAGTGAAACTGGAGGAGGTTTCCTGCCTCAGCCCAGCCCCACCCAGCTGGGTGGTGAATGATTTAATAGGATTCAGGAATATGTAATGGATTCCTCATGGATTGAGGGGATCCACCCAGCTCTCCCTCACGCACAGCTGCTGCTTGGCTTCACCTGGAGTGCTCCAAGGTGGTGGTGAAGCCCAAGCTCCAGGTGCAGCCTGCATGGTGTGAAGCAGCAAAGGCACTGAGCTGAGGCTGCTTTGGGTTTTTTTCCCCTGGCCTCCAAATGCCTTTTGCTGGGCTAATGGAAAGGGACCTGCAGAAGGGGTTGGAGCCCTGGGGCCTGGGCAGGGTGATGGAACTGTGCTCATCTCATCAATAAAACTCCTCCCAACCAGACCTGGCTCCTGCATGGCTTCTCTCCAGAGAGCTCCTCCAGCCTCCCACACCTCCTTGCAGTTGTCCACGTGGAGCCTTGGATGCTTGTGGAGCTGAGGGCAGCATCAAGAGGTGAGCATCTGACACCTGGGCAAGAACAACCCCAGGGAGCAGTACAGGTTGGGCATTGAGCTGTTGGAAGGCAGCAGAGGGGAAAAGGCTTTGCCCTTTGGCTTCTTTCCTTGTGGTTAGCTCCCCAGGCTCAGAGAGCTCAGCTGGAAGGCAGCTCTGGAGCCTCTCAGCCCAGCTCCTGCTCAAAGCAAGGTCACCTGTGGGGCCAGGCTGGCTTGCTTATGGGTTGATCCATCTGGGACTTGGAGGTCTCTCCAAGCAGCCAAAGAGCTGTGGCCACACATTCCTTGAACACCTCCAAGGGATTCCATGAAGGGAGGGCAGAAAAGGAATCAGTGCAGGCTGGGGACTGAGCTGTTGGAAGGCAGAGAAGGGGCAAAGGATCTGGGGGTCCTGGTGGGTGGGAGGTGACCTCAGCAGTGGTTATCAATGTGTGCAGGTGAGTGGCAGGAGGCTGAGCCAGGCTCTGCTGGGGGATGCCAGTGCCAGCACAAGGGGCAGTAGTGGAAGCTGAGGCAGAGGAAGGTTCATGTGAACATGAGGAGGAATTCTTCCCCTGTGAGTGTGTCAGAGCCCTGGAGCAGGCTGCCCAGGGGGGCTGTGGAGTCTGCCTCTCTGGAGATATCCAAACTCTGTCTGGATGTGTTGCTGTGTGATCTGCTGGGGTTGGACTGGCTGAGCTTTGGAGGTGCCTTCCAGACCCTGACATTCTGTGGTTCTGTGATCTTGCTTCCCAGGGAGCAGAAGGAGCAGCATGGAGCAGCCCTCAGCTATCCAAGCAGGCCTCAGCTACCCAAAAGCAGAAGCAGGAGGCCAGGTGGGAGCTGGGGCAGGGTGCATGAAGAGTGTGGGCAGCAGGTCAGGGAGGGCTTCCTCCCGTTCTTCTCTGCTCTGCTGAGGCCACATGGTCCAGCTGTGGGCTCCCCAGAGGTGGTGAAGATGGCAGAGCCTTCTCCAGGCACATTCCCTGGGGTGCTGGTGGCTGCTGGAAGTGCTTCAAAGCTTGGGAACTGGTTGATGTGAGAGGCAATTAGGGCTGGAGGGGGTGGAGGCAGCCAGCTGCAGGCAGTGGGGCATGAAAGGTCTGCGGTGATGCAAACAAGCCTTTGCCAGAGGACAGGAGGGGATGATGGAGTGGTTAGGTCAGGGAGTCTGGTAGGTGTGTGTGGGTGAGGGCCCTGTCAGGGCTGCTGTGGGAGCAGGCACAGACAGAGAGCTGGGCAGAGAGCTGGGCTTGGGCCTGGGCACTGCTGAGCCCTGGGGACACCTCAGGCTGGGCTGCACACAGCAGAAGAGCAGCCCCAGAGGGGTTGCTAAAGGCTGGGGGCAAGAGGCTGGGGCCAAGCTCTGCTCAGTGGTGCCCAGGGACAGCACAAGGGGCAATGGGCACAAAGTGGAGCCCAGGAGGTGCCACCTGAGCAGGAGGAGAAAGTTGTTTGTTGTGAGGGTGGTGGAGGCCTGGAGCAGGCTGCCCAGAGAGGCTGTGGAGTGTCCTTGTGTGGAGAGCTTCCAACCCCCCTGGGCATTGTGCTGCTGGGCAAGCTGCTGTGGGTGCCCTGCTGGAGCAGGCCTTGGGCTGGATGATCCCCAGAGGTCCCTCCCAAGCCCCCATGCCAAGAGCAATGATCTGCAGCCAACTTTCTGGTGTGTTTGTGCAGAGCTGATGGCTCCTGCAGGGCCTGCACCCAGCTGCTCTGGCAGTGCCCCTGGCTCCTCACAGCTACAGCTTTGAGTGGCAAAGGGAGGCACAGCTCTGCAGGTTGGTAAGGAGGGGGAGCTGCAGGTAGGCCATGGGTGGTGCCATCTCCACTGAGAACCACACCAGCTGTGCCACCAGGCTGTTCCCTTGGCTTCCTCTTAGAACTTCCCTGGAGTTGGTTGGGTTAGAAAAGCCTTCTGAGACATCATTGACTCCAACCTTCCACCCAACCCCACCATGGGCACTAAACCCTGGCCCCCAGTGCCATGGTCACAGCGTTCTTGAGCACCTCCAGGGATGGGGACTCCACCACCTCCCTGGGCAGCTCAGGCTACTCCTTTTCTACCAGCTTCAAGTGGGCATCAAGAGTCTGAGCTCTTCTACAACAGGCACACCTCATGCTGCCCTTGGCTCATTCAGAGGGTGTCTGGGGCTGGCTGCAGCTGCCTCACCCAAGGTGTCTTTGTGGCCACCTCACAAGCATCAGGTCCCTCCAGGCCTTGGGCTTTCTCCAGCAGGATGTCTCTGCAGAGCAGATCACATCAGGCAGAGCCTGCAGCAACCTGGGCTAGTGGGAAGGTGTCCCTGCCTGTGGCAGGGGGTTGGAACTAGAGGGTCTTGAAGGTCCCTCCCAACTCCTTCCATGATCAGAAGTTCTCAGACACTCTGGTGCCAGGCCCAGAATGAAGGCTGAGGGCAGCAGACAGCAGCAAAAGGGTGAAAGTCGTTCAGGGTGGTCCTCACTGGGCTGACATTTAGCAAAGGAAAGTTGCAGTGAGGAAAATGTCCTCATGTGAAGCTGTCTTAGCCATGGAAGATCTCAAGGAGGGGGGGTGGTGGAGCCCCTGGGCTTGAGTCATTCCAAGTGGGCAGGGAAAATGCCATGGAAAATGTTGTGTCAGGAGCAGGCAGCTCTGCTCTGGCAGGAGCCATGGGGCTGGCTGACCTGGATGGGATTTTCCATCAGCACAGTTAGGTGACAGGAGAGTGATGGATGGGGACCTACCAGCACCTCAGCACCAGGGAGCAGGCCCAGCTGGCAGGGACCTGCTTGGAGCTGGAGCTGAAGAGGCCTTAAGAAAGCTGCTGGGCACAGAGGCACCAGGAGAGAAGCCTTCAAGGCCACTGCAAGGGCAGCAGCTTGTCCTCTGCTCACACAGCTCAGGCTCTTTGGCCTGCCCACATGTCCCTGCTGATGGAGTTGGTTTGGGGGTCAGGGTCCTTGTCCTGCCCAGGTCCTTGTCACTGTACAAGTCCCTGAGAAACACAACCACCAAAGCAGCCCAAGATGGGGTTTGCCTTCTCTTGCCTGAGGAGCTCACTTCTGCCTGTGTCCAGCTGAGCTGAGGAGCGCTGCGGTGGCAGTGCAGCAGAAGCTGCAGGTGTGGTCACCTCCCCCCAGGACTACGGTGGGAACATTCCTGCCCTTCCTCGGAAATCCCCACGTGCCGTGGAGTGGGCAGCAGGGGACAAGGTGGTGGAGTGGGGCTGCAGCAGAAGCTCCTCAGAACCCAAAGCTGACCCTGCCTGCTGAAGACCACGGCCGTGACGGAGATGCAGCTCAGCCTCCTTCAGGCACTGCAAGGCTGCTCCGAGGTCTTCCTGGAGTCTTCCCCAGGCTGAACAGCCTCAACCCTTCCTAGCAGAGCATCTCCCACACCTTGCAGCTGAGCCCCTCCCAGCGGGGGCTGCCGGCAGCGTGTGATGGGGCAGGACGCAGTGCCCCCTCCCTTCCCTTCCGCTCGGTCCCGGACCCTGGGCAGCAGCTCAGAGGTGGTGGTGCTGAGGCTGCGCAGGCAGGGCCACGCTCGCTGCGCTTCACAACACTTCCACCTACAGCAGGAAAGCCTGAACGGCAGGGGCGGCAGCTGGGACACGGCCTTGGAAGACACCTGGAAAGCCATCGAGGCCAAGCCTTACCCCAGCACCGCCAGGGCACTGCCAACCCATGGCCCTCAGCACTACAGCACCAGAGCTTCGAAACCCCTCCAGGCATGGGGACTCCATCACTGCCCTGGGCCAGGGGAGGTGTTGAAGCCAAGCCTGGCTGGGGCACTTAGTGCCATGGTCTGGTTGATTGGCCAGGGCTGGGTGCTAGGTTGGGCTGGAGGAGCTTGGAGCTCTCTTCCAACCTGGCTGAGTCTGATTTTATGAGTGAGGAAGAGCTGTATTGGGAGCTGCTCTTCAGAGGTTGGGGCACTCCAAAGGACATCTGGATGGGTGGGCAGAGGCCAATGGGGTGAGACTGAACAAGGCCAAGTGCAGGGTTCTGCACTTTGGCTACAACAAGCCCCAAGCAGCACCACAGGCTGGGGACTGAGAGGCTGAGAGCAGCCAGGCAGAGAGGGCCCTGGGGGTGCTGGGAGAGAAGAGCTGAAGAGGAGGCAGCAGTGCCCAGGTGGGCAGCAGAGCCAATGGCATCCTGGGCTGGCTCAGGAGCAGTGTGGGCAGCAGGACAAGGGAGGTTCTTCTGCCCCTGTGCTCAGCACTGCTCAGGCCACCCCTGGAGTGCTGTGTCCAGTTCTGGGCTCCTCCATTGCAGAGAGATGTTGAGGTGCTGGAAGGTGTTTGGAGAAGGGCAGCAAGGCTGGGGAGGGGCCTGGAGCACAGCCCTGTGAGGAGAGGCTGAGGGAGCTGGGGGTGTGCAGCCTGCAGCAGAGGAGGCTCAGGGCAGAGCTCACTGCTGTCAATGACTACCTGAAGGGAGGCTGTAGCCAGGTTGGGCTCTGCTGCCAGGCAGCCAGCAATAGAAGGGGACACAGCCTGAAGCTGTGCCAGGGCAGGTTCAGGCTGGATGTCAGGAGGAAGTTGCTGGCAGAGTGTGATTGACATTGGAATGGGCTGCCCAGGGAGGTGGTGGTGTTGTCATGCCTGGAGGTGCTGAAACCAAGCCTGGCTGGGGCACTCAGTGCCATGGTCGGGGTGCTAGGTTGGGCTGGATGAGCTGCTTGATTCTATGATGCTATGATCCACAGCATGGGCTGGGTTGGAAGGGACCTTTAAGCTCATCCAGTGCCAAGCCCTTGCCCTGCGCAGGGACCTCTTTCCCTGGCCATGGCTGCTCTGTGCCCTGCCCAACTTGGATTTCAACATGTCCAGCCTTGGATCCTCCACCAGCTCCCCTGTGTGACCTGTTCCAGTGACTGTCCAGTCTCCTGGGGAAGAATTTCCTCTTAGTGTCTCCCTGCAGCAGCTGCAGGGGCCACACTGCCACACTCAGTCCCAGACACTGGCAGATACCACCACCAGCCTTGACCTCATGCCAGGAGCTGCCCTTACCAACAGACCTCCCCTCCTCTCAGTTTGGGCAGCTCGAGACCTTCACAGCCACTGGCTGTTTATTTTCCTCAGGCACATCCAAGCCCTGAGCCGTGTCTTGGGGTATGATGTGCAGCTCCTGTCCCTCCTTCTTCCCAGCTGCCATCTGTCACCTCTTCAGGACGTGGCCTGCAGCCATCTGGCTTGGATGGTGCAGCCCAAGTAACCTTTCCTGCCTGCTGTGAGGGTGACATCAGCAGGTTGGACCCTGGAGACAGCCATGGCTGAAAGCAATGAGATGGAGAAGGACCAAAAAACCTTTGCCACCCTGGCACTGCAGACCAGGCCTGGTTGTTTAGACTAGATAAGGGCATTTTGTACCAGCAGGGTGGTGAGAGCCTGGCCCAGGTTGCCCAGAGAGGTTTGAGAAGCCTCATCTCTGGAAACACTCCATGTCAGGGTGCTTGAGCAAGCTGCTCTAGCTGCAACCCTGACAGCAGGGGACTGAGCTAAATGCCTTCTGAAGGGTTCCTTCCCACCCAAAGCAGTCTGGGACCTCAGCAGTACTGGTGAGGGGACAAGATTGGCACATGAAGCATGAAGAGATGGAACACAGAGGGAGAAGAGCCACCAGTGGAGCTCCTGCCAGCTTATACTCCAAGGCAGCTGGGGCAGAGGGGGTCCAGATGCTCCCCAGCAGCTTTTAGAATCACAGAATCAGGCAGGGCTGGAAGGGACCATAAGGATCAGCCAGTTCCAACCCTCTGCCATGCCCAGGGACACCTCACACCAGAGCAGGCTGCCCACAGCCTCATCCAGCCTGGCCTTAAACACCTCCAGAGATGAGGCTTCCACCACCTCCCTGGGCAACCCCTGCCAGACTCTTACCACCCTCATCCTGAACAACTTCTTCCTAAGCTCCAGTCTGACTCTCCCCATTTCCAGCTTTGCTCCATTCCCCCCAGTCCTGTCACTCCCTGACAGCCTAAAAAGTCCCTTCCCAGCTTTCTTGTAGCCCCCTTCAGATACTGAAAGGCCACAATAAGGTCTCCTGGGAGCCTTCTCCTCTCCAGCACAACCAGGAGGTGAAGCTCTGCTCCCCAGCACTGGAAGCATAGAGAGGTCATTAATGCTCAATGACCACCAAGGCTGAGGCCTCACTTTCCACACCCACTCACGTTCAGAGCTGGAGCTGAGGCTGCTGCTGGAGCTGTCACCAAACACTGGTATCCAGGGAAGGAGGCTGTCTGGTTTCCACAGCAACAAGTGCCTGCTGAAAGCAAACACCATGTGGAAGGGTTCCTGCAGATCCCAAAGATCACATTGGGTGCTTCTGTGCTCCACAACCTCCCTGGAGGTGTTCAGAACCAGGCTGGATGAGTCCTTGAACCACCTGGGGCTGGTACAAGTTGCCCCACAGATGACCTTAAAGGCTCCCTTCCAAGCCAACCCCATTCTCTATGCATCTATGACCATTCCCCACTCATCTGGCAAAGGGTCAAGCAGATGCAATTAACAAAAAAATTAACTGGCATTTTAATAAGATTTAAACATCCAACAGGCAGTGGGGAAGGGGAAAAAAAAAAGGCAAAAAAAAAAAGAAAACCAGCTTTAGATTTTATTTCTTGTAAAAATCTTTCAACACATGCAGACTAAAACCAGTGTAAGAAAGGGAGCCACCATCCTTTAAACAAATAACTCTACTTAAATAGAAGTGTCTGCAGTTGGTTGGTAGAAAAATAAGAGAAGATTTTGCCCTTTTTTTTTCTTCCCCATTTTTTTTGTCTTGTCTTTTTTTTTTTTTTGGACAGGAATCCATTCTCCAGTTCTCAGCTGGAGGAACAACACAGGACTCTAAACACAGAGACAATGTCAACCTGATCCTTGTTTTGCCACCAGTTTGGATACTGCTAAGGTAGGATGTGCAAAAAAAAATTAATTAAATAAAAAGCCAGAATGGTTTCTTTTTGCTCAAAAAGAAGACAAAAAAAAAGTAATAAAATAAAAAGACAGACCCAAACAGACAGAAGAAACCCAAACAACAACAACAAAGCCCAGCCCTAACCACCAAAAAAGACCAACAGAAAAGAAACAAACTCAAGGGAAAAAAAAAAGAAGAAAAAAAAAACCCAGAAGAAAAAAACCCAAAAAACAAAGAAAAAAAAAGAGGGAAAAACCCCAAACCCAAAGGAGGTAAAAAAAAACCCCAAACCCAAAGGAGGAAAAAAAAAACAAAAAGAAGAAAAAAAAAAAACCCAAAAGAAAAAAAAAAAAAAACCAAAGGAAGAAAAAAAAACACCAAAGGAAGAAAAAAAAAAACACCAGAGGAAAAAAAACAAAGAAAAAAAACACCAAATGAGGAAAAAAACCAAAGGAAAAAAAACACCAAAGAGAAAAAAACAAAGAAAACAAAAACAAAGAAAAAAAAACCACAGAAAGGAAAAAAGGGGACACATACAGGAACAAAACCAGAAGATAAAAGGAAAAGAAAAACCCTCCCAGAAAAAACAGAAAAAAAATGAAGAAAATAGAGAATAACAGAGGGGGAAATCAACATAAGAAGGAAAAAAACCCCAACAACTGACCCCCAGGAAACAGAACAGAAATGAAACAGAGAAAGCAAACAAACAAACAAACAAATCCACAAAATAATGCCAAAATGGGAAAAAAAGAATAAAAAAATGGGGAGCAGCCGACCCAAAGCCCAGAGGAAAGCCTCAAAGCAGCAGAAACCCAAAGGAAAAGGAAACACCACCTACAGAAAAGGCAGAAACCAAAAAGCAGCCTCCTGGGTGCCTGGGGAGCCTGGGGCGCCTCAGCTGCTGCTCCACTGCAGTCAGTCCGTCGGTGCCCGGCTCGGTGCCGGTGCCAGGCTCAGCGGCGGTGCCGGCCGTGCCCCGAGCGGCCGCTGCCGTGGTGCTTGCCCTTGTGGGCCCTGTCGAAGGAGCGGGAGCGTTCGCGCCGCTCCCGGTGGTGGCCGCGCTCATGCCTGTGCTTCTTGGCGGCCTCCGAGTGCTCCCTGGACTTGCTCTGGGAGCGCGACCGAGACTTTTTCCTCTTGTGGCCGTGTCTGTTGGTGCTCTTCAGCTCCTCCCTGCCGTGCTTGGCCTTCAGGTGCGGGGAGGAGCCGTGGTTGTGGTGGCGCCGGGGGCTGCCGCTGTGGCTGCGGGACCGGCTCCGCGACCTGGAGCTGTAGGTACCAGACAGGCTCCGACGGTTGTTGTAGCTGCCAGGCAAGGGGGAGAAGCTGGAATCAGTGCTCCAGAGCTTCCAGGTTACTGTGACAGGATCATCCACCCTGCACCCAGAGCTTCCAGGTTACTGTGACAGGATCATCCACCCTGCACCCAGAGCTTCCAGGTTAACTGTGACAGGATCATCCACCCTGCACCCAGAGCTCACAACCCCAGCACTGCTGTGCTGTGCCACTACAGCCCTTAGCACCACAGCCACACAGTCCTGAAACCCTTCCAGGGATGGGGAACTCCACCACCTTCTGGGCAGCCTCTTCCAACGCTGAGAACTGTTCCCAGTAAGAGGAAGACCCAGACTTCCTCTCACGGGGATAACTGATCAAAGCATGGGATTGTTTAGGTTGGAGAAGACCTCTGAGATTGAGTCTGTCATTATTCATCACTGAAGTACCTGCAGGGGTCCTACAAGGAAGCTAGGGAGGGACTTTTGCCAAGGGCTGGGAATGTCAGGTTGAGGGCCAATGGCTTTGAGCTGGGAGAGGGGAGATTGAGAGTGGAGAAAGAAACTGTTGAGTGAGAGTGGGGAGACACTGGCACAGATTGTCCAGGGAGGTTGTGGTTGTTCCACAACCTCCCTGGAAGTGTTCCAGACCAGGCTGGATGAGGCCTTGAGCAACCAGGGCTGGTGGGAGGTGTCCCTGCCCATGGCAGCACTGGATGATCTTGAAGACCTCTTCCAACCGAGCCCATTCCATGATTCATCCACCTTGAAGGTCTTTTATCAGTGATGAATGTCAGCAAACACCCCAGAACATGCTGAGGAGTTGAGATCCTCTGACAAAAAGCCCAAACCAAAGTGTGATGCCTTCTGTAACAGCTCCTCTACCTTGACAAGAATCTTTCCCCCAACATCAGACAGCAAAGTGGTCATTGCCCTTTCCTCTTCCATGGTCTGCAATACTCAAGGGGACACTTCACTAAGATCACACAAGTTGAGAGTTTCCAACTTCAGATGTCAAGCTCAAGACTCTTACAAGTCAGTAAAGCCAGCAGCTTCCACTGAGTGACCCTGCACAGCTCCTCCTCTTCCTCACTCATAAAATCATAGAATCAGCCAGGTTGGAAGAGAGCTCCAAGCTCAGCCAGCCCAACCTAGCACCCAGCCCTGCCCAACCAACCAGACCATGGCACTAAGTGCCCCAGCCAGGCTTGGCTTCAACACCTCCAGGCACAGCCACTCCACCACCTCCCTGGGCAGCCCATTCCAATGCCAATCACTCTCTCTGCCAACAACTTCCTCCTAACATCCAGCCTAGACCTGCCCTGGCACAGCTTGAGGCTGTGTCCCCTTCTTCTGTTGCTGGCTGCCTGGCAGCAGAGCCCAACCCCAGCTGGCTACAGCCTCCCTGCAGGGAGCTGCAGACAGCAATGAGCTCTGCCCTGAGCCTCCTCTGCTGCAGGCTGCACACCCCCAGCTCCCTCAGCCTCTCCTCACAGGGCTGTGCTCCAGGCCCCTCCCCAGCCTTGCTGCCCTTCTCCGAACACCTTCCAGCACCTCAACATCTCTCTGCAATGGAGGAGCCCAGAACTGGACACAGCACTCCAGGGGTGGCCTGAGCAGTGCTGAGCACAGGGGCAGAAGAACCTCCCTTGTCCTGCTGCCCACACTGCTCCTGAGCCAGCCCAGGATGCCATTGGCTCTGCTGCCCACTTGGGCACACTGCTAGTTCCTGTTCAGCTCCTCTCTCCCAGCATCCCCAGCTCCCTCTCTGCCTGGCTGCTCTCAGCCACTCTGTCCCCAGCCTGTGTCATTGTGGCCAAAGTGTAGAACCCTGCACTTGGCCTTGTTCAGTCTCATCCCATTGGCCTCTGCTCACCCATCCAGCCTGGCCAGGTCCCTCTACAGGGCTCTCCTACCCTCCAACACATCTACACCTGCTCCTAGCTTGGTAGCATCTGCAAACTTACTGATGCTGGACTCAGGCCCCTGGTGCAGATCATCAATAAAGATACTGAACAGGAGTGGGGCCAGCACTGATCCTTGGAGGACACCACTAGTGACTGCAATCATTAGGGTTTGAAAAGGCCTTTAAAGGCCTCCAACTCCCATGACTACAAAAAGAGGCAGAGCTCTGATGAGCCATCACACCTCACCCACCTGGCAGCTGCACCCCATGAAGCTGGCTCCTGTGGCACCTACAAGCAGCTTAGTGTGGCCCTGTAGAACTGCAGAAGGGACCAACCTTCAACCTAAGACACCGCAGCCTTTAACCCATGCAGAGGCCTACTGGAGTACCCCAGATGAAAGTGACAACCCTCTCAAAGGCCCTGCTGCCTGCCCACAACCCCCCCAGCACAGACAACCCCCACTCACTGCCGCCGGGGAGTGTGGGACCGGGACCGTGACTTTGTCCTCGACCTGGACCGGCTCGCGCTTCTGCTGCTTCTACTCCTCTTGCTTTCTTTTCTCATGCTTGGGGGGACAGGAAGACAGCAGGGTTAGCTTGTGAAGTGCTGGTTGCTACCATGAAGCAGCTCAGAAGTAGTTCAGCTGCAGAAATGGTTTCCAGAGCAGCGCCCCTGGGCAGGAAGAGGTTTTTACCCACCCGTTGTAAGGGCTCTTTGAAGCCTGCTGCCTCTCTTCCGGCTCTTTCTTAATGGGCTTGGTGTTCAGAGACACTGGAGTCTTCTCTTCAGTTTTGACTTCTCTTGGGGAAGCTGGAATTCAATTGTAATCCAGAATAAGCACTGCTATTATCCTGAACACATTTGTATCCTTTCCCACCTTTGCTAGTCCCTGTCCAAACCCAGCCCCAGCTCAACGGCTACTGTTCTGTGCCAGCTTTCCATTTACACCACACTGATGGATGACAGCACTGAGGGAGATGTCCCTGGGGAGACACAGAACAGAGGCAGCTGCCAGCACTGGGGAGAACACCACAGTGCTCTTCCCACCAAGCAGCCAGGATCATCTGAGAGCTCCTCCAGCACAGCTCAAGGGGCACAGAAGAAAAGCTGCCCTCGTGGTCCTTACAGATCTTATAGTCCCTTCAGATCCTCCAGCCCAGCCATCATCTAACTCTACCAAGGCTGCTGCCAGCCCATGACCCTCAGCACCACGGCTCTGCCTCTCGGAAACACCTCCAGGCACAGACATTTAACCCCCTCCCTGGGCAGCCTGTGTCAGGCTTTGAGAACCTTGTTGGGGAAGTCTCTTATAATCTCCAACTTAAACCTCCCCTGGTGCATCTTGAGGCCATTTCCTCTTGTCCTGCCACTTGTTACTTGGAGGAAGAGACCAATCCCCACCTGGCTCCAACCTCCTTGCAGGAAATTGTAAAGTAGTAGGAAGTCTTTCAAAATCCCACCAATGGTCCTACCTTCGTTCCAACTCTTAACCTGGCCTCCCAGCCCACAAGAGTAAGAAGCAGCTGTCACTGTGACACTTGCCAGCTCAAAAATAGCTGCAAACTCAAATGTGTTGTTCTTAAGGAGGAAACTGCTACCAGTATTGCTCTCTCAGAGCATCTCCTTAGCTTCCTGAAGCAGCCTCTTAAACAAGGGCCTCTGTTGTTACCTTCAGCCACCACCTCTGGACCAGCTTTTAAGTTCTGATGGCCAGCAACAGATCATAGAACCATTTTGGTCGGAAAAGCCCTTTAAGATCACTGAGTCCAACCAGCAACCCAACACCACCATGGCCACACCTTTCCTGAGCACCTCCAGATTTACTGGCAGGCTCAAGAGATGCACTGCAGCAGCTGAGTCACTCTAAAACCAAGACAGCACCACGACCTTCCCTCCTCCATTTCCTGCCCACAAACTGTCTTTTCTCACCACATTTAAGAAGTTCACAAGCCAAAAAAAAAGCAGAGAAAGCCAATTTGAGACACCTGCTGCAGAAGGAGCCATGAAGAATTACTGTGACACCCAAGATTAAAGGGGTTGAGACCTTTTCCTATCACAATTACCTTCAGGATCCATATTACTAATGTGTCCCTCTCCTTCTGTGAAGGATGAAGTAAATCTTCTCCCTCTACTCTGCTCTTTCATGGCACTGAAACTTGTTTGAAACTGGTTTTACCCTTTTCTGGTTTACAAGAAGATAGACTTGTCTTGCTCCTTAGTTCTTTGAGTCTCAACTGTCTGACAGCTCAGGAAGCAAACCTGCCTGGTTTTCCTTCTTTTATCACCTTGAGACACTGATTTGGAACTCCAATAGTACAGTGCTGAGTTTCTGTTTAGAAACTAAACTCACATGGTTTAGATGCAGGAGAAAAGCCACCCAGGGTAGAGAGCGCTGGAGTTCCATCTGGATTCAAACCTTTTGCCTTCAGCTTAGCTTCCTGTAGTGCCATTTTCCTCTTTTCTACTTCTTTATCCAGAAATTCATAATTGGGCTGTGAGAGAAGCACTGTGGTAAGAAGCTGGACTAACTCAATTCATGTTTTCATCTAATTTCTAAAAACATACTTAATTATCTCTTGAGCAGCTGCCCAGTAACGTGACTAACTTCTGCTATTTGTTCTCACGCTGCCCTCAGAGGAGCAGCCACAGGGCAGAGCCTTTCCAATGAAGAGATCTGAGACAGCTGTCCAGCAAGAGCAAACAGCTCCCAGTTACCTTCTTTCTGGTATACAGCTTGAGAGTCGTTAAGCAGATCTCCTGAATCTCCTCTTCCGTGGTGCCAAAGAGCAAGAACCAGTGAGGACGGGTAGGGAGTGGGATCTGAAAACCAAACAGGAAGAGGAGATTGCAGGCCAAGCTTTTGTTTTAAGGACATTCCATCGTGAAGCAGATTCTCTGGAACAAAAGGCATCCAATAATACTGACCTGCAGAGCTCGAGCAGCCAGATAAATGCAAGCACAGGCTATGGTCTCTGGCTGGAAGCGAACAAAGACGTTTGTCCGGAGGCTGTCATTCATGTAATTCCTGAAATAAGGAAAGGTGGAAGGTTGGATCTCAGGTTTGCAGCTTCATTTAGAGGAGAAAAGACTGGAGACTCAATTGACTTTATTATTTTTTCTGTTATTGCATTAAACACTTGGGCACTTTGGAATGGTTGCCTTGGATCTTTACATCTTGCTTATCTAACGACCTATTGCAGAACAAGGCCAGGTTGGAAGGGATCTCAAGGATCATCTGGTCCAACCCCTTTCAATTTTTTGCACTGCTGTCATTGTTGCTTGGACACCCCCATGGCCAAAAAATGTTCTGCCACTCCCATGACCAAAGCTCTGTCACCCCAAAGCAAGTAACAGCTGCTTTCTAGGCAGGTACATTAAGTTATACAGAATCAGAGAACTGTTTTGGCTGGAAAAGACCTCTAAGATTGAGTCCAGCCACTGACCTAGCACCACTGTGGCCATTAGACCACATACCATGAAGTGTCCAGAGAGTTAACAATCAAACAAGGACTTTTCAACTGTCTAGCTGTGTTTTAAACACCAATGCTCTCAATATTTAAAGATCAACACACTTGAAACTCAAATGCAAGCAGGAAAGCATGGCAGAGCTGTAACCTACCATTGTCCAGAGGCTAGATGCAACCTATGACGTTCATAAGCCATTGCATTAAAATCCTATCTGTGCCTTGAGTCACATTCACTTCATCCAGAGAGAGAGAAGCAGCCCATCTGCTCAGTGAGCCTTTCAAACAGACCTGCACAGCAGTAAATGGGTCTCCCACTTGGCTAAGCTACTGCTCACCCACTGGGGTGGCACTGCCAAGCAGGACATGGCAAAGAGGTACAGCTAAAGAGCAGAGAGCTCCACCCAACTCTAAGTGACTGAGCTAGAGGAAAAGAAAGGAAGAGTAGTCAAGAAGTACCGACTGGAGAGAAAACCAGGCCAGGTATGGCTTCTAAGACAGCATGCTGCATGCACTGCAACTGTCTGCTGGTTTTACACTCTGAGTTTAGCCAAATGCTACATCAGCTACAGCAAGGTGAGCCCAGGAGGCCTTTAGAAACACTTCTTATACAGTAGCTAGGCAACAACAAAATAATAACAGAAGAAGACATGTAGAGACATTTTCAACAGGAACCTCAAATATACAAATCCTGTGGACACCCAGCCAGAACTAGCAGATGCTGCCCGAAGGATATGGACCACTTCAGTGAACCTCGGATGAGAGCTTGCACTGGGTTGGTTGGAGAGAAGGGCAGCCAAACAGGCCATCCCCAGGTCATGGGCTGAGGTGCAGAGGGCAGAGCTCTATCACTTACCATCAGGGACTACCCTTTAATTAAAGAGTAGAAAAAAGAACAAAGTTAAATTGAGTCCTCCGTGGTGATGTTGGAATCAAGCCATGAAAATAGTAAGCAGAAACAAGCCCCAGGATGTTTGCCATCTATTTCCAGTGCAAGAACTTACATCTGATTGCTTTACATAGGGATCAGCAGAGTTCTTATTTCTGTTACTATTTTCCTGGCTAGCAAAAGAAGGGAAAATAGCAACTTACCAGGCTGTCTGTACCAGGGTTTGGTTACGTTCACATTCTAGGACTTGTAAATACATAACAATGATCTGAGGAAAGAGGGGAAGAGAGGAAGAGAGTGTCAGTATTGCCACAGAAGGCAAAGAGGGAGTAAGCACAGTCAAAGAGCAATTCAAAGCTGTCTTCTTCCCTAAGCTTCCACTGTCAGCTCACATCATGCAACCCCATTCACACAACTCACTTTACTGCTTTACTGTCATTCTCCAAAGCAGGCACCTTTAACATTGCCCAATTTCTACCGCAGTCAGCACGGCTCTTGCCTGAGCCCTGTGGCAGGAAGCTAAACTACTAAAGAACAAAGAGAAGGGATCAGGTTGACACCTTCCACAGCTCACAATGATGTCATCATGGCTGAACGATATTTACAGTCAGATTCTTGTTGATAACTCACCTTGTGTGGATGCTTGACATGAACACAAAATCCCAACTCCTTCAGTACCCTCCTTTCTGCTTTGATTACTTGATTTTTGGTGTTTATGTAGTTCTGATCAAGTATCAGGGGGCTTGGAGTCCTATAGTTTGCAAGAAATAAAATCAAAACTGTTTTGCATATCCAAAAAGAGTGGCATCTCTCTTTTCCCTTCCAACCAACTAATGGCAACAGAAACCGTTTTTCAACTCCTGCAAGCAAGTTTAAGCATTAATCTTGTGCTGTCCAAGTTTAGATAAACTAGTTTATAGCTTCTGCTGTTCACTAGCTAGGGATTAGATGGCCAAGACAAAAGAAAAAAACAAAAGAACCTTTTGCTGTGATGTGTGTAGGCTACGCTGGGTCCAGCTGCTGGGATGAAGATGACAGTGAAGATGTCATGACAGCTCTTCACTGTCATCTTCATCCCAGCTCAAAGAACCTTTAAAGATGGAAAGGTGGAACCAGACTTTGTAAGACTGCAGCTTGGTGTGCATTGCAAGATAAGACTGTTGAGATCTTCCAGAGAACAAGACAGCCCTGCTGCTGTGACAGGTGGGAAGTAAAGCAAAGAGCATCACCTCCAAAGCATAGGCAAGACCTTCTCAACGCTGCACCTGCTTCTGCTGTCTGCACTTGCAAACCAAGAGCTCACTGTACAAAGATTCCCAACTCCAGCACTACCGAGCCTCAACTCCTTCCAAATCCAACACCTCAACTCTCTAAAGTATTTAGAATCATAGAACAGTTTGGGTTGGAAAAGCCTTCTAAGACCATTGAGTCCAGCCCCACCATGGCCATTAACCCATGGCCCCAAGTGCCATGCCCACAGGTTTCTTGAACACCTCCAGGGATGGAGGCTCCACCATCTCCCTGGGCAGCCCATGCCAATGCCTGACCTCTCATGCAGCAAATTTTTTCCTGATGTCCACCCTAAACCTTCCCTGGCACCACTAGAGGCCATTTCTTTAACTCCAAGAACTCACTGGGTGCTGTATGCACAAATCTGACTCCAGTGCAGATTTTGTCTGTGCTTAGGTTTGACCTTTCAGCACTCCACGCAGTAGATTTTATACCATTTCCTCCCAAGAGGGGCCAGCTTTTTCCTTGTTTGGAACTGCTCACATATTCCATGTGTTTTCTAACAGAGGAATGGTTCTGCAACCAGCTAACAGCCACAGTTTGTTTACAAGCTGAACCTAGCCCACCCCAAGCACCGGTGGCCAAGTTATTCACTACCTTCAGAAGAAAACATTCATGCAAAGTGGACTCAAAATTCAACTCAGACAAAATATTTGCTACCAACTCATCTTTTCAGACTCCATGCAAGCTCCACAAGTGGATCACACTGCTCTGATAGGTAAAGTAGAGAAAAATTACTCAGAACCTCCAAGTTTCCACTCCAGGAAGAAAGAGTTGATGTAAACAAGCTGAAGGGCTTCTCAACTTCAGTAGCCACAACTCCTGCTATGTGGCTGGAGCCACCTGGAAGGATGCTCATGGACACTGGACAAAGGACACAAGCAGCCACTCACTTCAATCAACAACATCATGTTGTACACCCCTGCTCTTCCCAAGGGGCTGAGAAGCAGCTCCTGGGAGGTCTGAAATGAATCACTGCAGGTTCTTGGTTCCAGGGGTTCCTGCAGCTTGAGAACAAGTCTTACTACTTCTGTTCTCTTCAACAATTCCCATGTTTTCCATGCTAACTAAAAGTACCTCCTGTCAATGAGTGTTGCTCATCAAGGCAAGGTCAAGAAGCTGTGGTTTCACCTACCCCAGCTATAACAGTCACAATAGTAGCTTTGTTTGGTTTGCCTTTCTTCTCTCCATAAATTACCTGGAAAAGAGAACCTTGTAAAGCCTCTTTTAGGTAACTACTTCAGCAGAGGCTGTGATTCTGTCTGACCACTCCAGCACTACAAAGGCTGTCTGAACACAACAGCCTGGAGTAAGACACTGGAAGAACCAAGCTGAACCTCTTCAGAAAGATAAAACTGATTCAATTCCAAAGGATTTCAACTACATTGGGGTTTGCACCAACATTTCCTCCAATATTGCTTTACATTTCACGATCACAGGACCTGAAGACATCACTCAGAGCGAGGCTAGGTGTCCAGGCTCAGCTTGTTAGCAGCACATTTCAGAGGTGACAACTCTTGGGCAGCTAGGACTTCCAGTCTAAAAAACAAATCAGCAGTGGGACAACATGGGCTCATTCCCCACCCTGACAGCAGATCACTACCTCCCACACATCTGCATGCTCTGAAAGTTGCCTCCAAAGTCAGGATTATGAGAACACACGAGGCAGCTGGAAGGGCAAGAGGAAAGCCTGTGAGCCTTAAGGGCATGGGAAGCTTTCACCATCCTCCCAGAAGGCCACAGGATCAGCACAACCTTTGGATTAGTTCATACTTTGGTTGTACAACTTTGACAGCAAAGCCATAGGAAAGTCAAAGTTAGGACACTCTGAAGTGTGCTCTTGTCCCTCTTTACTTTGGCCACTTACGCCATACAAGCTCTAGAGGTCTATATAAGCTGTGAAAGCCAGCACTTGATCCAGACAGCATTTCCAGAAAGAAAGGCAAATGTAGCCTTTTAGCCACTTAATGTACAAATAAGTCTGCAGAAGGCTTTACTGCACCTTACTGCTGGCAAAGGTCAGGTTTGCCACTGTGTCAGTTTACCGATTCAGTACTTCCACCACAAATCCAAAGTTTTGTTTTGCTTAAGTAGTAGAAACCTCAGAGATTTCCCTTCAGAAAGCTTTCCCATTGAGAAAAGAGAGGAACTTTACTCCTGCTTTTTCTGTACTCAAGTTCTCAGTTCAAATAATCATCATAGGTCCAAGAAATGAACCAGGTTAAAAAACTTCTGAGCTCATTTATGAACCAGAAGCTTCCACCCCTGTAGAGCCAAGCGGTTACCAGTTCTTACTTTGAACCTGCTCTTGTAGATCAGCACTGAAGCTCCAGGGGAGACTTCAGAACAGAGAGCACATAGTGCCCACCCTGGTTGAGTCCATCCACCACTCAGTCACAACACTTCATTGTATTTAGCTTGTGTACCACCCCAGACACTGTAAGGTATTTGTAGCAGTAAGTCAGTTACAAATTGCCTTCTTTTAAGTCCCTCTGGCAACCAAAACCTAAGTTCTCAACACAGCTACAGTTTGTCTGATGCAATATTAAGGTCTGGTGTCTTTGGAGTGTCTAATGCTTTGGCAAAGTGTCCTGTGTGTCATTTTGTTCATACCAAAAAAAAAAGGACTTTAGAACATCAGTGTCTTGTTTCAAAGAGCAAATCTCTCTGATGCCAGGCAGTGAGAGAGAAGAGAGTTCTGTTTGTCTCCAACATTGTTGAGTACAAGCACCGTGGGTTTACAACAGTTTGAAGAACTCTAAGCAGTGTGTGACATTAACACAGGCCACTTCCAACACAACTGCACCAACCTGTTGGCTGCAAGAGAAGTAAAAATGCAGCTTACTGAGCATCTCCAACCCAACGTTTGTCAGATTACATCAGGAGTCACATTTGGTTCCACTCACAGGACTTTCTGCAGCTTTCAGGCACATTTCAGATCGGTCAAATCAACCACAAGCTACATTCTGGACGTTAAACAGTTGCACTTGGCTCAGAACAGAGAGGTTTTGGCACACAGTGGTTTTGTTTCCAGAGCAGTATTTTCATAATACCAGCTTTTCTCCATGCACACAAACATTTTACATGCAGTACTACATGAAGACCCCAAATGCTTGTCCAAAATACTTTGTTTTCTTGCTTCTCAGCATTAAAAATACCACCTAGCAGTGACTCAGTGGACTGCAGGTCTTACAGATAGAATATTCCAATGCAACAGGTACATAGAAGGGGCTTGCTTACATAGTAATCGATATAAATAGCTTTACAAATTCATGGCTTGGGTCATCCTTGTGCTTTTTACTGAGTTTAAACTGAAAATTATACAGAAAGTGGAACTAAGAACCCAAAAGTTTAAGAAAAGACAGTGAGCCTGCTCGAGCTACTCAAACTGCATGTGCAGGGTAAGTTTTGGTTAACAGAAACACTAGGCTAGAGGCATAAAAGAAAGAAAAGGAAAGTACAGCAGCCTAACTGCTTGGTTTGAGTTCTGGGTTGTGTGTGAGAAACTAACTACAGCCTAAAAAGTGTTAGCTTCAGGGAAAGTAAAAGTAAATAAACAAAAGGAAACATAAAAGGTTAAAGCTAGTATTCTAAAATCCTGGACAGCAAAGAAAAAAGCTTATAACAAGATACAGGAGTTCTTCCAAATGGTTCACCAGCGGCCAACCTGTTAGTCCCCCGATTCCAGTGACCTATTCTCAGAGCACTGGCTTCTCCTTGGGGATTTTCCATACTTCACTCACTGTTGCCATGACGACAGCTTCATCTTTATGTACCACTCCACATCACCCAGGCTTTGGTAAATGTAGCTGGTCGCTGTATAGTCGGTTGCAAGGGAAAAAAGAGTTGAAGTTAATAAGGTGTACAGCAGACAGAATTGTAATCTTGTCAAGTACAGCAAAAAAAAAAAAAAAGAGAATGATTTTACATCCTGCTTGTTCAAAAAAAAGGAGAAAAAAAAAGGCAAGTCTGAATGTCAGACTTTAGCACTTTTAAGATTAATTTCATGCAGATTCAGTCAGAATCTCAGAGCAACAGTACCCATTCCTCCAGAAAATCATGGGCAGGAGTGCACGATTTCTCTGGGCACGATGCCTTTTAGGCACCATGTAACATGCACAAGTGACATTCTGACTGGGAACAGGCTAGCTGCAAAGATTTAAGTTCACAGGTTAAGTTCAGTCTCTCTGATCCTTCAACACAGCGCAAAGAAACAACTAATTTGCATCCTGATGGCAAAGAGAAAAGCATTGTATGTGATTAATTAATCTTCACTGCCTGGACTGAGGCCAGAACGGTACAAATCACTGAAGCAGCTTCAACAGCTCTAATAACCAAGACTCCCTCATCATAACTGTGGTGAGAAACAATGCCCCTGAATTCAGGCAGCACAGCTTGAGCACCTTTCTCTCAAGGCCACAAGAGAAAACAACTTTAAAAGGACAAAGCCAAGTTCCAAAGCGTGGCACTGAATCTACTTCCTTTATCTACAACCAGAAGGCACTAACAGAATTTTTAGGTTCAGAGGCAAAACCAGGATGAAGACACCAAGGCACAGCCAATTTCCCTAAGGGATTCCTACTCTGCTTCTCAGAAGAGGTTACACAGCACTGAAGTTTAAATTCCTGCTGTAACCTGGTGAGACGGAGAAATCTAAATGTGACTTTAAGAGCTGAGCTGAAAAATCAAGTCCTTTAGCTACAGATTCACTCACACTTGAAGACATCAGCCACTACGAGCAAAACTACTCCACCACAGCTGACATCCCCGCAGGCTGTAACACTGCTGCGCGATAAATTTAAAGGAATTCGGTGTTTAAGAGCAACTGGGACAACTCCTTCCCTCAAATATCCCTCATTCCTTCCAACACCTTAAGTTAATGTGTTTTCCAAGCGACCATACACACGGCTTTACAGACAAAAAAAAAGCAGTGCGAGGCACTCACAACTGAGAGCAACTCTACGGCTCAGCAGACAACCGTCCAGCTCTGCACCCAGGTCAGGTGAGCTTACACTCCAACTTCTCCAGCACAAAGGCAAGGCTCTCACTGTTGTCAATTAAAGATGCTTGCAGCTTCCGAGCCTCCAATACACCTTCCTTGATGAAGCAGGATCATTAAATCAGCGAAAGGCTGAAGGCCAAACCATACTTTGTTGCAGATACTTTCTAAGACGGCTTTCTCTAAACGGCAGTACTACCATCACTGGGCAAAGTTCAACTGCCACCTTGTAACTGGTATTCTTTTGCCACCGTAACTGCATTTGGACGACTATATAGTAACAAGAGAAAAGCGTTAAGGCTACCGACCAAGGTTAAGAGTCTGGTACGGAGAAGACACAGCAACCCACTAATCGGCTACTCAAACCTAACGCTACCTTTCAAGATCTACAAGACACCAAAAAAAACATCACCAAATCAACGAGCAACAACAGACCTAAAACTACAACCACGAACCTAAAACTAGAGCCAGAACTCACGACTTGTGACTAAAGGACACCACCAGATCTATCAAATGAACAACAGCAGCAGTAGAAGAGGTCAGCACTGAGCTGCACTGCCTACATCGCAGCCAACGAGCACTCCCTTCTCAATTTTAGGTCGTTGAACTTAGCCTGGAAAAATACTGCGAATTGAAAAAAAAACCTGCAGTGTACATTAGTGATAAGAGTTGCTGCTGTTCATAACGAAGCTAATCTTACCTTTTTGCTCTTAGCTGCCGCAAATGGTGGAACACGTTGATCACGTCCCTTATGCGGCGAGGCGCCTCTTCAATTTTCGATGCGAGATTGATGCAGGCCATAGCAACAATCTGAAAGAAAGCCCCGTTTCCATAAGAAAACGATGGATGTTTTAATCCTAAACCGCGAGTTACCCAATTAACAAACTCAGCCCGTGCGCTAGAGGCCCCAAGAGCGCAGCCCGAGTGCGTAGGGCTGACCCACAGCAGCGCCTAACATGCTCCCTCCCAAGCCCCGCTAGGCCGTGCCCGCGTCTCACCTCAAAACTGTGCTTGACGAAGGACTTCGAATAGAAGAACCGATGAAACAGCACCTGCCCCGTCGCCATCGCCACCTAGGAACGCAAAAACCAAGGAGGAGGAGGAGGGAGAGGAAAGAGGAGCGGGAGTCAGTCGCCGCGGCCCAGCCACCGCCGCCGCCATTTTGTGTCAGGCACCAGCTGGTGCCGCCGCTCCCCCCCCACTCCCCGCCGCCGCCTCACACACCCTGCCCGCCGCGCCACAATGGCGCCTGCCGCCCGCCCGCCCGCGGCCCAGGCACCCCAGGAAAGCGCGGGGGCTCGCACTCACCTGCGGCAGCCGAAGGAGGATGCCAGCCGCCTGGATGAGCTCGCAGCCCAAGATGCGCAGGTCGGTCTCGCACTGCAGGTCCAGGCCGTCTTGCATGGAGGGAGTAGGCGAGAGGCGCTCCTCGGGGATAAGCGAGTGGTCGATCGTCAGCGACACCTCCGAGTAAAGCCGGTCGCCGATTAGAATTCCCGGAGCGGCGGGAGGAGGCGGCGGCGGAGGGGCGGCGGTGGCGGCAGCAGTGACCGTGGCAGCGGCGGCAGCAGGAGGAGGCGGCGGGGGGGCCGGCTGTGTAGTGGCGGCGGCAGAGGCCATGATGGCGGAGGGCGTCCGCACCCCGAGCCGGCCACGCACAGACTAGCGCGGCCGGCGCCGTGACGCAGCACACAGCGGCGCCTGCGCGGCGCACCACGGGAAACAAATAGTCCGCGGGCTCCGCCCCACCGGCCTGGGGTCCGCCGGCAGCGGGAGCCGAGACGCGGCGGCTAGGCCTGGGCTTGGTCGGCGCCGCCGGTTTCTCTTAGGTACGGTGACTGAACCCGATCGCGGAGGCTCTCGGCGGGAGAACGTGGCTAGGCGCGGAGCCGGCCCCTTGGTTGATGCCAGCAGGGGACCAGGCCTCATCGGTTGCTGCCTTGGGTGGGATGTCCCCTGCCTGAAGATCCCCGTCGTCAAACAGAGAAGGGGGAACACGGGTGAGCCCGTTTCCCTCCCAGCCGCTCCACTGCAGCCGGTCCGGCTCCCAGTGCGCTGTGGCTGGGAGCAGGGGTGGGAATCATAGAATCAAGCAGGTTGGAAGAGAGCTCCAAGCTCAGCCAGCCCAACCTAGCACCCAGCCCTGCCCAACCAACCAGACCATGGCACTAAGTGCCCCAGCCAGGCTTGGCTTCAACACCTCCAGCCACAGCCACTGCACCACCTCCCTGGGCAGCCCATTCCAATGCCAATCACTCTCGGAATTGGGCGGAAGTTCAATTCCCCCTCCCCCCATTATTTTCCCGCTGCAAACGGCATAAAACGGCTAAAAATAGCTCGCAGCACTCACAGCAGCAAAGGAAATGCTGGTTAAAAGGTGGTTTAAAGACCAGAGAGGTTAACTGGTTTGGGCAGTGGAGGTGTGGTAGGGATTTGGACATCCGTGGTTATGCCATACAGGGTTAAAAAAACACCCAAAACCCTTAAAATGGAGTGGGGAGAGTTATAAACCAGAAGGTGGCTGCGGTGCAGCGCTGAGAGGCAGTGAGCTCTGTGTTTCCAGACCAGAAGCACACTCCAGGGGAAAAAAGAATCAGTTCGTTTATTAATCAATTAAAGCACTTAAGAGCAGCTTAAGCCTCGTACATAAATAAACATCGAGCGCCTCTCGCATCACCCCGCGGCCGTCTTGTGTCCCTCCAAAGGCATTCAGATGCTTAGCCCCACGCAACTACAGCAGTTTGCAGACCCAGTTCTGGGGGGGGTCTGTCTCATTCAGCCACTCAGAAGCGCACAGGACGAGGAGCGGCTTGGGCCACGACCTCCAGCCGCTATTCTGGGCTTTAATTGCTAGAAATTGGCTCTTTCCTGCCAAGTGGTGCTTGTGTTTGTTTGGGAAGAGTCTGCTCTAAAGGAACGCATGGATTAGGAAAACAAAGAGCTTCCCCCCTGCCCCCACATCATTCTGCTTTTGCTTCCTATCTTAAGCATGCCCTTAGAACTGGAAGAGGCTTTAAAGATTTTTGAGGCTCCTGAAAGGCTGGGGTTTAAGGCTCCTGAAAGACTTCTAAGGCTTTAAGTTGGTGCACAGGTTAAAAAAGAACCCCAAACCAACTCTAATTTTAGACTTGGTCTGCCTACTGTGATGTTTTGTGGTGGCTTTACCTCCTAAGCTAAACCCAGGATTTTTTCCCCACTTCTCATGACACCACTACCCTGGGCAGCTTAGTTCCGAGTTTGACAACCCTTCTGGGAAGAAACTGTTCCTCGTGTCCAACCTAAACCTGCCCTGGGGCAACCTGAGGCCATTTCCTCTTGTCCTGATGCTTGTTCCTTGGGAGCAGAGCCCAACCTCCACTCGGCTCCAGCCTCCTTTCAGGGAGCTGTAAAAAGCAAGGTTTCCCCTCAGCCTCCTCCAGGCTTGCATCGCCGGAGGGTAGGTGGTAGCTCAGCTGCTTTCTGACGAGAGATGCCACACAAGATGAGTTCACTTCTAGTAAAGGCGTTTGAGAGCTGCAAACAGTCCTCTAGAAGCTTGTCACTGCGGTAAGCGTTTCCACCACAACCTTCCGTGCTGCCTGGAAGATACTCTGCCAAAACGCGGCTCGCTTGCTCACCAACCGCACAAACAAGGCCCCAGGGTTTCACAGTGCTCCACTACCCTCCCCAGCTTCCCCCACGTCAAGGCCAAGAGCAGCTCGCTTGGGCCCCCCTCAGACACCGACTGCTTCTTCTTCGTACGGGAGCTGCTGGAAACGCGTCGGGCCAGTAGGGACAGAGAGCAGGAGGCTGCGCGGTGACCGCCTCCCGCGGAGGAGAAGGGCGAGGCAGCCCGGGAATTCAGTGAAGGCCCTGCCGCAGCCGTTGCGCCGCTGGGGCCGCAGCCATTACCTCAGCGCAGTCCCGGCGGAGGGACACAACGGGCCAGGCGCGGCGGCAGCGACGCGAACCCACACTCGCTGTAAGCCCAGTGACGGCGGCCCCACAGCGCTTCCTGCCGGGCTGGGCCACGGCTGAGCGGGCCTCGCTGTCGCAAGCTCGGCGGCGGGAAGCGACGAACGGGAAACCGCCGCCGGTTGCATCACTTCTGGGAACAATCCCATCACGCCTCGCTGCCTCCGCGGCCGGGCCTAACTCCGTGCGGCACGCAATAGATACAGAAAGTCCCGCCCCAGCGGGCAGAGGCGCATTATGATTGGTCATATCGGGTTGAGTGGCAGGCAGGCGGCTGCGACCCCCTCCCGCCTGTGTCCTCAGCTGTCCCCGCAGCCGCGGAGCGCTGCCTGCCGTAGCGCCCTGCCGGGGAGGACGGAGCTGGCAGCCGTCCTGCTCTGCCGGCGCTGTCTGCCTCCACAGGGCCTTGTCTGCAGCCGTGAGACTGCGGACGAAGAAAGCAGCAGCAGCAGCAGCAGGGGATGTCATGGAATAGAATCCATGGGAGGGAAGGGACCTTCCAAGGTCACAGAATTAATGTGGGTGGTGAGAGACTGGCACAGGTTGCCCAGGGAGGTTGTGGAGCACAGGTCCAGCTCTGGGACCGTCCAGTTGAAGAGGGACAGGGAAGTGCTGGAGAGAGCCCAGGGGAGGCTGCAGAGCTGCTGAGGGGCCTGGAGCAGCTCTGGGAGCAGCAACGGCTGAGAGCCCTGGGGCTGAGAGCCTGCAGAAGAGCAGCCCCAGAGGGCAGCTGAGCAATGCTCAGCAACAGCTAAAGGCTGGGGGCAAGAGGCTGGGGCCAGGCTCTTGTCAGTGGTGCCCAGGGACAGCACAAGGGGCAATGGGCACAGATGGAACCTCCTGGCTCCACTTTGAGCAGGAGGAGAAAGTTGCTTGTTGTGAGGGTGAAGCAGACTGCCCAGAGAGGCTGTGGAGTGTCCTTGTGTGAAGAGCTTCCAACCCCCCCTGGGTATGGTGCTGCTGGGCAAGCTGCTGTGGGTGCCCTGCTTTGGCAGGGGCTTGGACTGGCTGAGCTCCAGAGATCCTTTCCAACCACCACCCTGCTGGGACTTGGCACTCTTGTTTCCTGCCCCTCCAGGCTGCATGAGCAGCCCTGGCCTAGCCCCTGTGGCACACTCCAGTCCCTTTGCTGTGCAGCAGGAGGCAGAGGTGACCTTCCCAGCCCAGCGGCAGCGCTGCCATCAGCCCAAGCAGGATCCCTGGGCAGGGCCAGGCTGTGGAGCAGGTTTGCAAGCCCAGCAGAGGTTTCGTGCTGCAGCAGCCAGCACTCTGAAGCCACAGGACCACATCCTGCTGCAGGGGGGGAGCCTGGGGGGTGCCACCTGCCAGCCACAGGGGCAGCTGCAGAGTCAAGAGAACAGTGAGCTGCAGGGGGCTGGTGGCTTCAGCAGGTGCTTCCTCTCACGCAAACGGCAGGCAAAGCTGTCGCCACCCCTGCCCTTTGCATTCCTTTGTTTGCCAGCCTGGATTGCCACCAGATGGGTGTGAGCAGGGTTGGAGGTGGCAAGACTTGGCCTCAGGTGCCACACAAGTCACCAGAAGGGTCTCTTGGGCTGTTCAGCACTCCACTGAAGCGTGGCTGGAAAGCTGTCCTGGGGAAAAAGACCTGTGAGGGTGAGGGAGATCAAGAGCTGGCTGCAGATGAGGCAGGGGGTGCCCAGGTGGCCAAGAAGGGCACCAGCAGCCTGGCCTGGAGCAGCACTGGTGTGGGCAGCAGGACCAGAGAAGTGATTCTCTTCCTGGACTGGGCACTGCTGAGTTCACACCTCAGGTGCTGGGTCCCTCACTCGAGGGACACTGAGGGGCTGCAGCAGGTCCAGAGGAGGGCAATGAAGCTGGGGAAGGTTCTGGAGAACAAGGCCAGGGAGGAGCAGCTGAGGGAGCTGGGGGTGTGCAGCGTGGAGAAGAGGAGGCTGAGGGCAGAGCTCATTGCTGTCTGCAGCTCCTGAGAGGTCTGGAGCCAGGTAGGGGTTAGGGCTCTGCTCCCAAGAAACAAATGATAGGACAATAAATGGCCTCAGATTGGTGGTTTAGCTTGGCCACGAGGAACAATTTCTGCCCCAAAATGGTTGTCCAGCCCTGTCCAGGCTGCCCAGGGCAGTGGTGGAGTCCTCATCCCTGGAAAGCTTTCAAAGCCCTGGAGCTGTGGTGCTGGGGGCCACGGCTCAGTGCTGAGCAGGCAGTGCTGGGGGAAGGCTTGGCCTTGATCCCAGTGGTCTCTTCCAAGCGAAATGTCTCCGTGGAAGTGGTGTGAGAGCTCCTAGAGAGGCTTCTCATCCTCTCCTGCTCTGCAGCAGAGTTTTTGCAGCACTTCCACTGCTCCCTTAAGCTGAGGAGCAGCCTTTTGGCTACACCATCTGGCAGAGCTGCTTTTACCAAGGACCGTCAGCAGCCAGCTCATGGAGCAGAGAGACCACAGTGCTGCGGACAAGGTGGCCTCCTCCTGCCACTGCTGGGACTGATCTGCTGCTCCCTGAGCTCCTCAAGCCTCCCTCCCTGGCTTTGCAAGCTTTGTTTCTGCCTTTAAAGCCTCTTCAGGTCTCTCTGTTAACCTCAAGAGGTCTTTTAGTCTATTTTTTCTTTCGCCTCTCCAGAGCATGACTCAAAGGACAGCAGTCAGGTCCACCAGGACCTTGCCTCTTCCTCTCTGCTCCTCTGCCAGGAACATTATTGCTCTTACAGCATCGAAGTGAAGTCTTCTCCTGGGCTCTGAGTCAGTGGCACCTTTGCCACTGGCTGCAGCAGTGTGTGGGCACAGCTGGGGCAGCTCAGCCTCTTGGAGCTTCTGCAGCACAGTGCCAGAAGGAACTCACTGCAGGAGGCCTCACATGCACAGGATCACAGCTCACAGATGTCAGGGGTTGGAAGGGACCCAAAGAGTGACCCCAACCCTCCTGCCAGAGCAGGACCACACAATCTAGCTCAGGACACACAGGGACACATCCAGACAGGCCTGGAAAGGCTCCAGAGCAGGAGACTCCACAGCCTCTCTGGGCAGCCTGTGCCAGGGCTCTGGGACCCTTCCGGGCAAGAAGTTGCCCTGGTGCTGGAACACTGCAACTGCTCTCAGACCCTCCCTTGCCCTGCTGCCCACACTCCTCATGCCCCCCATGGCAGGGCTGCCAGCGCTGTGCCCAGCAGTGCCCAGCACAATCCGTCCCCCCTCGGGCAGGTTGTGCAGGACAGAGTCCCGCGGGCTGCTGCTGCTGCCAGCACTGCCTGCCCAGCCTCATGGCCCCGCAGCTCCTTTAGCTCTTGCTCAGCATCGCTCAGATGCTCTCTGGGGCTGCTGACGCTGGAGGAGCTCAGCCTGGCTCCCTCAGCCTTTCTGCCTGGGTTTCTCCTCTGCCAGGCAGTTTAGGGGCAGATGTCCCAGGGCACCGCCGATGGAGCAGTCCCTGCCAAGCTCTGGGTGAAGCTTCGCCCCTCGGTGCGTGGCTGCAGGGCGGCTGTGCCACAGAGCCTCTCACCCGGCAGGAGGCAGCAGCTCCTCACTCAAAAGCCACTCAAACGCCCGGAGATTTGCTTGCCGTTGGTAAAACTCCATCTGGAAACACTGCAAAGGACCCCCCCCAACCTCTCACCCCTCACCTCAGCTCCTCCAAAGGGCCACGGCGCAGGCAGAGTTCAAAGCACAGCCACAGGAACACCTCTCACTGCTTGGAGCATCTCCCAGAGCAGCTCTGGCAGAAGGTGCAAGCAGCTGTGGCATCATCTCTGGAACCCCAGGCTGGCCCAGCTCAGACCACCAGCTGTGGATTCCAGCACAGAATGGGTTAGGTTGGAAGGGACCTCAAAGCTCAGCCAGTTCCAACCCCCCTGCCAGAGGCAGGGACACCTCACACTAGAACAGGCTGCTCAAGGACTCATCCAGCCTGGTCCTGAACACCTCCAGGGAGGTTGTGGAGCACAGTCACAAGAGCCCTCAACACAAGCAGGACATGGAAGTGTTGGAGCCAGGCCAGAGGAGGCCACCAAGATGCTGAGAGGGCTGCAGCAGCTCTGCTGTGAGGACAGGCTGAGAGAGTTGGGGCTCTGCAGCCTGGAGAAGAGAAGNACAGAAGCACCCAATGTGATCAAAGATCACATTGGGTGCTTCTGTGCTCCACAACCTCCCTGGAGGTGTTCAGGGCCAGGCTGGATGAGGCCTTGAGCAGCACTTGCACTGCCCTCAGCCTGCTTCTGAGCCACCCAAAAGCCACTGGTGGCATTTCCATGTCAGAAGTGAAGGTGGACAGCTGGAAAAACGAACTCTGCTGTTGCCTAAACACAACCTGCAGGGAGGCAAAGGGTCCTGGAGCTGGCCTCCTCCAAAGGACAAACAGCTCTACTTGCCACCAGCCTTTGTTCCCTTGGGCTGGCAGCCCCAAAGCACAACCTGCTTTGCACCTGGTGACACTTGGCCTGCTGCTGGTTGCTCCTAAGGGAAGAGTCATCCCCCTGAAGGCAGGTCTGGAGGCCTCCACAGGAGTGTTTTGTGGTGATGCAAACCTCTCCTTTTAAAACAACAACCCCTGAGGAAAGCTGCTGGGGACACGCAGAGTTTCCATCAGCTGGTGCCAGCAAACAGCACTTTAGGGTTTCCCTGCTGACCTCCAGGTGTTGCCTTCCCTCCCGTGGTGATGGTTTGTGATGACAACCAACCCTGTGCTGGGCTGCAGCAAGAGCAATGAGCTCTGCCCGCAGCCTCCTCTACTCCACGCTGCACACCCTCAGCTGCTCCTCCCCAGCCCTGTTCTCCAGACCCTTCCCCAGCTTGGTTGTCCTTCTCTGGCCCTGCTCCAGCTCCTCCATGTCCTTCTGGGAGTGAGGGGCCCAAAGCTGACCCCAGGATTCAAGAAGTGGCCTCCCCAGAGCTCAGTGCAGTGTGAGCCTCACTTCCCCAGCCCAGCCCAATTGTCATCCTCTCTCTCCAGAGCACAGCAGCACAGAATTCCCACCTCCCAGTGTCCCACTTGCCCCTTGCCTGGTTTGCCTGCAGGGAGAGGAGCAGCAGGCTCTGGCTTCTGCTAGCTCATCTCTGCCATGCCCAGCCCTGGGCAGGGAGGGTCATAGAATCAGGCAGGGCTGGAAGGCACCACAAGGACCATCCAGCTCCAACCCCCCTGCCATGCCCAGGGACACCTCACACCAGAGCAGGCTGCCCACAGCCTCAGCCAGCCTGGCCTTAAACACCTCCAGAGATGAGGCTTCCACCACCTCCCTGGGAAACCCCTGCCAGGCTCTCACCACCCTCATGCTGAGGAACTTCTCCCTAAGCTCCAGGCTGACTCTCCCCATTTCCAGCTTGGTTCCCAATCTCTGCCCTGGCCCTGCTGGCCATACTATTGCTGACCCACAGCAGGCTGCTGGTGGCCACCTGGGCACAGAAAAGTCCTCACTGCAAAGCTGGCACCTGAGGGTTGCTGGTGGGGAGGGAAGAGATTTGTGTTTGTGCAGCTGGGCAAGGGCAGTGCTGCTAAGAAGCTCTAAAGGTGCCACCAGGACAGGCAATGCCCCCAGGCAACCTCTGGCCCTGCTGGAGGTAACAGGAGCTTTGCAGCTGACCCTCAGCAGGGCCAAGAAGTGTACCCAAGGGCTGTTAGTCATCAGCATCGAGAGCAGCTTGCCAAGGAGAGGCAGGCAAGGTTATCCCCATGGGCTGCTGAGCTTGGAACTGGACAAGCTGGAAAAAATCGGCTCCAGGTTATTCCATGTCCACCCCTCCTGCCCCAGTGCTGCCTGAGACAGCTCCAGGGTTGTCCTGTTCCCTAGGAGCATGCCAGGGAAGGCTCTGTGCAGGGGGGGTTAGGAGGCAACTGCAGGGGAGAATCTCCTTGGAAAAGTTCCCAGAGCTGGGCCCAGCTCTCATGAGCAAGGGCTGGGAAGGCAGAGCTCAGGGAGCAACCTATGGGTCATGCTTCCAGGAAACACAGAATGCCCTGCCCTGAGCTGGGCCAGCAGCAGTCCTGCTCTGAGCTGGGCCAGCAGCAGTCCTGCTCTGAGCTGGGCCAGCACCAGTCCTGCTCTGAGCTGGGCCAGCAGCAGTCCTGCTCTGAGCTGAGCCAGCACCAGTCCTGCTCTGAGCTGGACCAGCACCAGTCCTGCCCTGAGCTGGGCCAGCAGCAGTCCTGCTCTGAGCTGAGCCAGCACCAGTCCTGCTCTGAGCTGGGCCAGCACCAGTCCTGCTCTGAGCTGGGCCAGCAGCAGTCCTGCTCTGAGCTGAGCCAGCACCAGTCCTGCTCTGAGCTGGACCAGCACCAGTCCTGCCCTGAGCTGGGCCAGCAGCAGTCCTGCTCTGAGCTGAGCCAGCACCAGTCCTGCTCTGAGCTGGGCCAGCACCAGTCCTGCTCTGAGCTGGGCCAGCACCAGTCCTGCTCTCTGCTGTCCCTGCCCAGCTCAGGGCCTGCTCACTGAGGCACTTGCTGCAGGGCAGGGCAGCTTTGCACAGCCAGGGGCTGCTGCCAGCAGGCAGAAGCTGATGGGCAGAGCTCCTGACAAGGCCTGGGGGGCAGAAAGGCTCTGCCTGGCACTTGCTGCTCTGCACACCAAGGGCACTGCCACAGCTTGTGGGGCAGGAAGGCAGAGGTGGCAGCTGTGGGGAGGAGCAGCCAGGAGAGGTGACCCTCAGCTGCCCACCAAGGGATTGCAGCCTGTGGGCATCACAGAATTCTTGCAGTTGGAAAAGACCTCTAAGGCCATCAGGTCCACCACTGACCTACCACCACCATGGCCATTGGACCATAGAGCCATAGAATCCAGCAGGCTGGAAGAGAGCTCCAAGCTCAGCCAGCCCAACCTATCCCCCAGCCCTGCCCAACCAACCAGACCATGGCACTAAGTGTCCCAGCCAGGCTTGGCTTCAACACCTCCAGGTCCCCCAAGTGCCACTTTCTGAACACCAGGTGGGGCTTGGCCTCTTCTCCCAAGGAGCAGGTGACAGGACAAGAGGGAATGGCCTCAAGCTGCACCAGGAAAGGTTCAGGTTTGACAAGAGGAACAATTTCTTCACTGACAGAGTGGACAGTCACTGGCCCAGGCTGCCCAGGGCAGTGCTGCAGGCCACAGCCCTACAGGGGTTTCAGGGCTGTGGAGATGTGGTGCTGAGGGCCATAGCTTGGTGGTGAGCAGGCAGGGCAGGGGTAAGGCTTGGACTCCATGGAGTCCAACCAGAGCACTTCCACGACTCTGTGAGAAGGGAGCCAGCAGCAGAAGGGCTTCTGTGCTTGGCACATCTCAGGTGTTGTAGCCACCCCCAGCTGAGGCAGGAGGTAGCTCAGTGCTTGTGGCCTGCTGGACATCAGAATGATGGAAGCCCTGCCAGGACACAGGAGAAACTCAGCTCACCTCCAGACTCAGCTCCAGTTTCAGCTCACCTCCAGACTCAGCTCCAATTTCAGCTCACCTCCAAACTCAACTCACCTCCAAGCTCACCTTTAAACTCAGCTCACCTCCAGACTTGGCTCCAATCTCATCTCATCTCACCTCCAGGCTCACCTCCAATTTCAGCTCACCTCCAAACTCACCTCTAAACTCACTTCCAATCTCAGCTCACCTCCAAACTCAGCTCACCTCCAGACTCAGATCACCTCTAAACTAACCTCCAAATTCACCTCACCTCTAGACTCACCTCCAAGCTCAGCTCACCTCCAGACTCACCTTCATACTCAGTTTGCCTTCAATCTCAGCTCAGCTCCAGGCTCACCTCAAATCTCAGCTCAGCTCCAAACTCAGCTCTAAACTCAGTTCACCTCCAAGCCCATCCCTAAGCTCAGCTCAGCCCTTGGCAGGCACTGCGAGAGGCAGCTGCAGCCATGCAGGGCAGCAGGTCTGGGCCACGCTGCAGCCCTGCTTTGCAGATGAGCTGCTGGTAGCTGCTGAGACGTTCTTGGCAATCCTCTCACCCTGCTGGGGATCAGAGAAGAATTCCTGCTGGAGGGGACCCAGGGAGGTCACCCAGGCCAGCTCTCATCCACGGCAGAGCTTTGGTCCAGCAGATCCCCTCCGGATGGCAGCGGACAGCACTGGAAGCATCAGCAGAGCATTGCTGGGAGCCAGCTCGTCCCACCCACGGCCACCACTCTGCTCCAGCTGGGCCAGAGTCCCTCCCAGGGTGGTGCTGACCCATGGATGGAGCCCACGCTCCTGTCCTCTCTGCAGAAGTGCTACTTGATGAGCCCAGTCTAGAGCCGCCGAGGTGTGAGCCAGCTCCTCTGTGCCAGCGGCCTCGGCGCGGCGCTGCCGTCAGGAGGGCCAGGAAGTGATGCTGAAGGAGCAGTTGTTCTGGAGTGAAACTTGAGGCCACAGACGTGGATTCCTGAAGGGTACATGTGATGTGACACAAAACTCCTGCTGGACATCAGCTCTCCCAGGAACAGCAGATTATTGTCCTCGCACAAAAGGGTTCAGGCGAGCCAGAGCCAAGACTTTGAAGGGTGAAGGCTCCTGGAGATGTTGTCCTGATCCACAGCACTCAGCTCTGGGAATTGCTCACTTGTAGGAGCCCTCAGGTCTGCATTCTGGGCTGGCTTTTCCAGCTGTGGACTCAGGTTCAGACCATAAAAGTCAAGGTTGTCTCCCACCTCCTCAGTAAATTGAGGCTGGAGGTGAGGGTGGTGAGACACTGGCACAGGTTGAGGGTGAGGAGACACTGGCACAGGTTGAGGGTGAGGAGACACTGGTACAGGTTGAGGGTGGGGAGACACTGGCACAGGTTGCCCATGGAGGTTGTGGATCACAGAAACACAGAATGTGCTTCTTTGATCACATTCTGTGCTTCTGTGATCCACAACCTCCCTGGAGGTGTTCAAGGCTAGGCAGGATGAGGTCTCCAGCAGCCTAGGCTGGTGGGAGGTGTCCCCTGCCCATGGCACTGGATGATCTTGAAGGTCCCTTCCAACCCAACCCAATCTGTGACCCTCTGCAGGTATGCAGAGATTTGGGCTGGGAACTCTCCCAAATGGCAGCCTGGGCTCTGGATGTGCTCCTGTGGGACCTGCCCTGGCTGCCCCTGCTCTGGCAGGGGAGCTGGACTGGATGATCTCCAGAGGTCCCTTTCCAACCCCTGCCAGTCTGTGATTCTCTGATCCCATTTTCCCTGCACACCCTCACTGCCCAGGGACCTGCCACCATGCACAGGAGCAGCTGTGGCAGCAGTGTCCTGGTGAGCTGCAGTGGTTCCTGCCAGGGACCAAGGAACCAACCCAGAAATGCAGCTCAGCAGGAGCTACAAACACCTTCTGTGCACCTCTGCACTTCAGAGTCATAGAACCACAGAATGGGAGGGGTGGGAAGGGACCCTAAGGATCAATCCAGTCCAAGCCCCCCCTGCCTGAGCAGTGTCACCCAGGGCAGGACCCACAGGAACACATCCAGAGAGGCCTTGGAAATTTCCAGAGAAGGAGGCTGGGATTTGGAGTCTCTGTGTTGAGGTGGTTTAAGAGGGAATGGATATTAGAACAGAATCCCAGGGTCCCATCAGGGTAGGGGCTGAAAGGGACCTCTGGAGCTCAGCCAGTCCAAGCCCTGCTCCAGCAGGGCACCCACAGCAGCTTGCCCAGCAGCACAATGCCCAGGGGGGGTTGGAAGCTCTCCACACAAGGACACTCCACAGCCTCTCTGGGCAGCCTGCTCCAGGCCTCCACCACCCTCACAACAAACAACTTTCTCCTCCTGCTCAGGTGGCACCTCCTGGGTTCCACTTTGTGCCCATTGCCCCTTGTGCTGTCCCTGGGCACCACTGAGCAGAGCCTGGCCCCAGCCTCTTGCCCCCAGCCTTTAGCTGTTGCTGAGCATTGCTCAGCTGCCCTCTGGGGCTGCTCTTCTGCAGGCTCTCAGCCCCAGGGCTCTCAGCCTTTGCTGCTCCCAGAGCTGCTCCAGGCCCCTCAGCAGCTTTGCAGCCTCCCCTGGGCTCTCTCCAGCACTTCCCTGTCCCTCTTGAGCTGGGGAGCCCAGAGCTGGAGCCTGTTCTCCAGCTGTGGCCTCACCAGGACAGAGTAGAGGAGGGGGAGGACCTTTCTTGCCTTCTGGCCACACTCTCCCTGGTGCCCCACTGTGTTCCCATGGATGTGATTCCCAACAGGATCAATAAGAAATGGTTTCTGTATTTGCTCCAGAAGGGAGTTTGCAAAGAAAGAACAGGGATTTATTTCCTTCTTTCTTTCTGAGCCTCCTGCTCTCATCCCAGCAAGGTTGCTGCTTTCTCTGGTTCTCCTTCCAGGGTGAGCTGCCAGCCCAGTTTGGCTTTCATTGCATTCCAAGTTTTAATTGGAGACAGAAGAAGTGTGGCTAAGCTCCTTACATTGGGGAGTTCTGTTCTTGGCCCAGGCCTCTCCAACTACATCACTCTGCTGTGTTTCCATCACGTTGAGACTCCAAGGCAGACTGTGAGCCCTGGGGGATGGCCACGTGCTGCTGGCTGCCACTCCTCCAGGGTCTCCACAAACAGAACCAGAGAATGAGTTCAGTTGGAAAAGGCCTCTGAGACCCTCCAGTCCAACCAGCAGCCCAACACCACCACGACCCAAGTGCCATGGCCACAGGCTTCTGGCACACCTCCAGGGATGGGCACTCCACCACCTCCCTGGGCAGCCTGTGCCAGTCCCTGAGCACTCTTGCAGTGAAGAGATTTGTCCTCCTCTCCAACTTAACTCTCCCCTGGCACAATTGCAGGCCAGTTCCTCTCCTAACATCACCTGAGGCTGGGCAGCAGAGCCCAACCCCAGCTGGCTGCAGCCTCCTCTCAGGGAGCTGCAGAGAGCAATGAGCTCTGCCCTCAGCCTGCTCTGCCCCACACTGCACACCCCCAGCTCCCTCACTGCTCCTCCCCAGCCCTGCTCTCCAGACCCTTCCCCACCTTTGTTGTCCTTCTCTGGCCCTGCTGCAGCTCCTCAGTGTCCTTCTTAAAGTGAGGAGGCCAAAGCTGAACCCAGGATTCAGCCTCAGCAGTGCCCAGCCCAGGAGGACAATCCCTGCCCTGCTCCTGCTGCCCACACCAGTGCTGCTCCAGGCCAGGCTGCTGGTGCCCTTCTTGCCCACCTGGGCACCTCCTGGCTCGTCTGCCCCTGCTGTCCATCAGCTCCTTTCCCAGTTGGTGGCTCCCATCCACTCTGCCCCAGTCTGGAGCCTTCCTGGGGTTGTTGTGCCCCATCACTTGGCCTGGCTGAAGCTCAGCCCACTGAGCTCTGCCCATTGCTCCAGCCTGGCCAGACCCCTCGGCAGCTCCTCCTGCCCTCCAGCAGGCACAACCTCGTGGTGAGCACTGAGAACAAGCTCAGCTCAGCAGCCCCAGCTTTGCTCCACAGACCTGAATCCCACTCTGGATCCCAGGTCATTCCTCTTGCTCCCAAGAGCTTTGGATGACCCTTGGCGAGTCCTCCCCTCTGTCCCCCCCACTACTGCTCTTTAATAAAGGTCATAAAAGTGGATTTTCTTCCCCTCATTTTTTTTTTCCTCCTTCTTACCTTCCCCTTTTATTTTTGCCACCAAATTCCCACTTTTTTTTTTGGCAGAAGTTTCATTATTTTAGGCAGGAAAATTCCAGCTTTCATTTCTCCTCAGCCTGGGATGATCTTCAAGTCTATTCCTTCACTTCCAACCTGCTCCTGCTCCTGCTCCTCTCCTGCTCCTGCTCCTGCTCCTCTCCTCTTCCTCCACATTGGAGAATCATTTGAGAGTGAGAAAGGAAAGAGACAAACTGGGAATGGTCCAACTTGGGAGAACTCTTTGGGGAGGGCAAAGCAGAGAGAGCAACTTTTGGACTTCCATTCAGTTAGGAAGGGGGAACAAAATAGCAGCAGGGGAAAGAAAAAAGGGAGGGGGGTGGAAATCAGAGGAGTGAAATATTCCAGCAGAAAGAAAAACAAAGTGGGGGGAAGAGAATGAAAGGAGTTAAATATTGAAGAAGGAAAAAGAAGGAAGGAGGAAATAAAAGGAGTTAAATATTCAAGCAGGAAATAATGGGGGAGAAATGGAGTTAAATATTCAAACAGGCAAAAAGGGGAGGAAATAAATGGAGTTAAATATTCAAGCAGAAATAAAGGGGAGAATAAAAAGGGTTAAATATTCAAACAGGAAAAAAGAGGGGGGAGAATAAAAGGAGTTAAATATTCAAGCAGAAAAAAGGGGGGGAAATAAATGGAGTTAAATATTCAAGCAGAAATAAAGGGGGGAGAATAAAAGGGGTGAAATATTCAAGCAGAAAAAAGGGGAGGAAATAAATGGAGTCAAATATTCAAGCAGAAAAAAAGGGGGGAGAATAGAAAGGGTTAAATATTCAAGCAGGAAAAAAGGGGGGAAATAAATGGAGTTAAATATTCAAGCAGAAAAAAATGGGGCAGAATAAAAGGAGTTAAATAATCAAGCAGGAAAAAAAGAGTTGGGGGAGAGAAATCAAAGGAGTTAAATATTCAAGTAGGAAAAAAGGGGGGGGGAGAATAAAAGGAGTTAAATATTCACTAGGAAATCTTTTAAGGTTCTCAGGAAGCAGCAAATCTGGTCCGTGTCCCCCCCCCCCCCCCCATATAAAGAGCAGCAGCAGAAGCTTCACTCAGGTTGAAGGAGCAGGAAATGGATCTTTGGGGACAGACAGAAAGTGACTGAGCAGAGCAGGAGGTCCTTAGGCTCTCCAAGGCTCTCAGCGGTGGCTACAGCACCCCAGAAGCAGAGGGCTGGGGCTGCAGGTTGGCTTCTGAGCACAGCTCCTGCGAGCTGCACTGCAGCCCCGGCTCTGGAAGCTGCTCCTGCTGCAGCAGGGAGCACTCTTGCAGCGCTCCTGTGCCCGCAGCGCTGCTGTGCCTGCGACCTGCTGCAGCCGCAGAACCCAGCTGGTGGAACAGACCTCAAAGAGCAGCCGAGCCCAACCCTTCCCCCAAGCTCCCACAGAGCTCTTTCTGCCCCGTGCCAACACATGGCGTGGCTCAGGGGCTGGCAGGGCTTTTGGAGGTAAGAGAGGTTCCTGACAGTGGGAGGCTTCACACCCAGCTCTGCACCCACCTGTGCCAGCAGCACTACAGAGATGCTCTGCACCCAGGGTTGGTTGCTGGCACAGCCATGGAGGTGCCAGCAGCACTACAGAGATGCTCTGCACCCAGGGCTGGTTTGCTGGCACAGCCATGGAGGTGCCAGCAGCACTACAGAGATGCTCTGCACCCAGGGCTGGTTGCTGGCACAGCCATGGAGATGCCAGCAGCACTACAGAGACACTCTGCACCCAGGGCTGGTTTGCTGGCACAGCTATGGAGGTGCCAGCAGCACTACAGAGATGCTCTGCACACATAGTTGATTTGCTGGCACAGCCATGGAGGTGCCAGCAGCACTACAGAGGTGCTCTGCACCCGGGGCTGGTTTGCTGGCACAGCCATGGAGGTGCCAGCAGCACTACAGAGATGCTCTGCACCCAGGGCTGGTTTGCTGGCACAGCTATGGAGGTGGCAGCAGCTCTACAGGTAGGTGGTGGCCTCTTGGCTCTGGCGCTCCCTGGCCTGTGCCACAGCCACGTTGAGGCACTGCAGCCACTCCTGGGCATCCCTCTGGTCCTTGGCCTTGAGCACGTAGCTCCTGCTGTCGGTAAAGATCTCGAAGGCCCGCGGCAGGCTGCGGTCCCTGCGCTTCTTCGCCACCACTCTGACGCTCTGCACCTTGCTGAGCTCCAGGGGGCTCTCGTCGGGGTCGTCCTTCTGCAACAGACGGGACAGAGGGCACAGCTGCTGGCACCAGGGAACGGCTCCAAAGGGCACCGAGTCCGACCCTCCCCTCCACCCGCAGGGACAGCGACCGGCAGAGCTCCTGCCAGGACAAGCAAGCTGGGGAAGGGCCTGGAGAGCAGGGCTGGGGAGGAGCAGCTGAGGGTGTGCAGTCTGGAGAAGCCCCAGGGAGACCTGGCAGGAGAGCCTCAGGACTCAGAGCAGTCAGACCCATTCCCTTCTATGAGTGCAGATGCTCTGAGCCAGCTGCCCTGCACACCTTCTGGGCACAGAGGGCACTCAAAAGCTCCTCCTGGCGTTCCAGCAGCAGCAGCTTCCTGCCCACGCTGCAGTCTCTCGGCTCCTCCAGGACAGATGTTGAGCCAGCAGCTGTGCTTCTAGAGCCACCTTCTGCCTGATCTCTGCCCTCCACCCCTGCCCTTCACCACTTCTGGCTCCTCTTCCACGTGGTCCTGCCCCGCAGGTGAGGCTTGGGGACACTGCAAGCTGAGGAGCTCCTGCAAACCAGGCACTGCCTTGTGCTGCCCTTAGAGAAGGAGCAGCTGGGGGAGGGAAAGAGGAGGCTGAGGGGAGACCTCCCTGGTCGCTACGGCTCCCTGAAAGGAGGTCAGAACCAGGTGGGGGTTGGGCTCTGCTCCCCAACCTCAGGAGGAGAGGAAATGTCCTGAAATTGTGCCAGGGGAGGCTTAGGTTGCAGAGGACAAATCTCTTTGCTGCAAGAGTGGTCAAGGATTGGCACAGGCTGCCCAGGGAGGTGGTGGTGGAGTCCCCAGCCCTGGAGGTGTTCAAGGCCAGCTTGGACAAGGCCTTGAGCAACCTGAGCTTGGTGGGAAGTGTCCCTGGGCATGGCAAGGGGGGGATGGAACTGGATGAGCTTGAAGGTCCCTTCCAACCCAAACTGTTCTATGAATAAGGAAATGGCAGATTGAGACTGCAGATGAGTTGAGAGATGGAGATGGAATTGAGAATGAAGGCAGGGAGAGACTGGCACAGGTTGCCCAGGGAGGCTGTGGACCATGGAAGCACAGAATGTGATCTCTGATCCTCCTTGGACTGAGGAGCCCAAACCAAGCACAGTACTCAAGTCAGAGTCTCACCAGTGCTGAGCACAGGGGAAGCTCTGGAGCTCAGACAGTCCAACCCCTGCTCAAGCAGGGCACCCACAGCAGCTTGCCCAGGAGAGGTTCACAGAAGGTGTGGGAAGGGACCTTAAAGACCATCTGGTTCCAAACTCCCTGTGATGGATCACAATGCCCAGGGGGGGTTGGAAGCTCTCCACACAAGGACACTCCACAGCCTCTCTGGGCAGCCTGCTCCAGGCCTCCACCACCCTCACACCAAACAACTTTCTCCTGCTGCTCAGGTGGCACCTCCTGGGCTCCACTTTGTGCCCATTGCCCCTTGTGCTGTCCCATAGGACCACATCCAGACGGGCCTTGAAGGTCTCCAGAGAAGGAGACTCCACAACCTCCCCAGGCAGCCTGCAAAGAAGTTTCTCCTCAGGTGGGGGTGAGACTTGCTGTGTGCCAGGAGGGGAGCTTGGTGTGCTGGGGAGGAGGGAAGGAGAGAAAGCCAGAGTGAGGTTGCTGTGGCTCACAGATTTGCCTCTCCTGAAGAGCAGCTGGTTGCCAGCCAGGGTGAAGTAGCGAGTCCTCCAGCGCTTGATGAACCTCCAGCGGACCTGCTTCTCCTTCAGCTTGCCTTCCATCAGGGGCTGCCCCTCCTGGTTGAGCACTGGGGAGGTGAGCACACAGCCAGGAGGTTATTGCACAGGATCACACAATGCCAGGGGCTGGAAGGCACCTCCAGAGCTCAGCCAGCCCAAGCCCTGCCAGAGCAGGAGCACCCAGAGCAGGTCACACAGCAACACATCCAGGCAGGGTTTGAGTATCTCCAGAGGGAGACTCCACAGCCCCCCTGGGCAGCCTGCTCCAGGGCTCTGGCACCCTCACAGGGAAAAATCCTCCTCATATTTCCATGGAACTTCCTCTGCCTCAGCTTCCACCACTGCCCCTTGTGCTGGCACTGTGCTGTTTGACTTGGAGCCCTTCCCAGCAGCTGTCAGATGGTCAATTCGCTCCTGCCTGGCCAGACTCACACCCTTCAGCTTGTGAGTTCAACCAGCAATGATCTCTTTTATCCCTTCCAAGTGTTTGCCGTTGCCTGTGGGTGACAGCAATGATCTCTTTTATCCCTACCAAGTGTTTGCCGTTGCCTGTGGGTGACAGCAATGATCTCTTTTATCCCTACCAAGTGTTTGCCGTTGCCTGTGGGTGACAGCAATGATCTCTTTTATCCCTTCCAAGTGTTTGCTGTCGCCTGTGGGTGCCCCTTGCAGAGCCCAGAGGTCGGTGTGGTGCTGAGGATGGTGAACGAGGTGGCCAAGAGCAGCCACCAAAAGCAGCACCTGAGCTTTTCCAAAGGTCGATGGCAGCTTTTTTGGGGGGCACCTGCTGGCTGGCAGAAGCAAAGCAGAGGAGGCAAACTCAGCTGATCAGAGCTGGATGAAGAATGTCCTTCTGCAGCAGCCTTGTGTTGGCAGAGGGACAGGCCTGGGGGGGGCTGCAGCAGCTGCTCCTGCGATTCCCCCCAGGGAGACCATCAAGATTTCTGCGTCTGCAGCCAGGGAGCTTTAGGAGGAGATGGACTGAATGCAAAGGGAGGTGACCAAGGCTTAGCTTCCAGAGGAAATTCCAGCTGGGATCTGCAGGCTGAGGAGGGGTTTGTGCTCTGCTCCTCATTGCAACCCCCAGACCCACACTGCAGCGCTGGGGCTGTGCGAGTTCATCGGCCCTGGCTGGGACAGAGGAAAGCAGAGCCCTGCCTGCTCCCTACAGAGCCTGAGACACCTGCTGGGGACCTTTCAGTGCTCCAAGGGGACAAGAAGAAAGAGGGGGACAGCCTCTAGGACTGTAAAAGGTGCATGGTGGTGGTGCTGAGGGACACTGTTTAGAGGCAGAGGCTTGGCAGCAGCGCTGCAACTGTGAGCTCCAGGCAAGCACTTGGACCTGATCAACCCAAAGGTCTCTTCCAACCTCAACAGTCCTCTGATTGTGACCAAGGACTGGGCATGGGATCACAGATTCATTGGGGTTGGCAAAGCCCTCCAGGACCATCCAGCCCAACCCAGCACCACCATGGCTCCAAGTGCCATGGCCACAGGCTTCTTGCACACCTCCAGCCCCTGCCTGGGCAGCCTGTGCCAGTCCCTGACCACTCCTGCAGTGCAGAAGTGTTTCCTAATAGCCAATCCTCACCAACAGGCAGCTCAGTGGTCGGATCTTGTGCACCTCCCCTAGCTCCTGATCCCATGGGAATGGCTTGGATAGCAGCTGCAGTGCAGCAGGAGCAGGCTGGGACCCAGAGTGGGCAGCTGTAAAGCACAGGAGGTGCTGAGCTGGGTGGTGCTCAGGAAGGCAGCAGGAGAAGGGAACCGAATGGCCTGAAGGGGATTTTTTCTGGCCCCAATGCTTCCAAGGCAGGATCCAGTAAGGAAATGCTGATCCCTCCTAGCACCCAGGGCTTGGAAGCAGCTCTGGCTCCTGGGGAATTCTGGGGTCAGCTTCCAAAGTCCTCACAATGAAGCTGATGCCAGCATGTCTGAGGGCCTGGGCAGAGCAGAGAGATGCAGGCAGGATAAGGAGGAAGCTCTCTGCCCACATTTGTCTCAGCCCTTTGGCTTCTTTCCTTGTGGTTAGCTCCCCAGGCTCAGAGAGCTCAGCTGGAAGGCAGCTCTGGAGCCTCTCAGCCCAGCTCCTGCTCAAAGCAAGGTCACCTGTGGGGCCAGGCTGGCTTGCTTATGGGTTGATCCATCTGGGACTTGGAGGTCTCTCCAAGCAGCCAAAGTGAGGTTGCTCTGCCCCAGCTCTGCAGCCTGAACAGGTCTGGCTGAGTGGCAGCACAGCCTGGGGGGTGCCAGCCTCTGCTCCCAGCTGGGCACCAGCAGCAAAGTGCCCGAGGCTGCACTCAGAGCCTTCCTCCAGCTTGTTGCTGGAGCTGCTGGACAAGCCAAGGAGCAGAGTGAGGCCCTTGGGGGCCACCTCTGCCTCACAGGAGGCAGACACTGACCATCATCAGGCTCCCCAGAGAGGCTGTGGAGTCTCCTGCTCTGGAGCCTTTCCAGGCCTGTCTGGATGTGATCCTGTGTGCCCTGAGCTGGATTGGATGGTCCTGCTCTGGCAGGGGTTGGACTGGAAGATCACATTGGGTGCTTCTGTGCTCCACAACCTCCCTGGGCAACCTGTGCCAGTGTCTCCCCCACCCTCACCTCCACTCTGTCTCCCCTCTCCCACCCTTGACCTGCTGAGCATCCTTGGACTCTCAAAACATCTCTCTGCATTCCCTTGGAGAGCTCAGATACCTCTGAACAGCACTCATGGAATTTTTCCCTCTCAGCAATGCTCTTTAGCAACCAAATTCTTCTTCCAGGAAGGAATTCAGAGGCAAATTCTTCTCCTGCTGTTGTCCTTTTGTTTGCTAACCTTGGGGGTTGCTTGCAATTTTTTTTTTGGGGGGGGAGGCTGCTGTGTTGCAAGAGACCTTTGAATTTATCCTTGGAGCCTGCAGCTTCCTCTTGGATGCCTGATCCAAGATGGGAAAGGGTTTTGGGGGATGTGACTGGGAGGAATTTTTTGGAGCCAACCCTTTGGAGGTGGAGTTGGTGAGGCAAGAGGCAGTGAGGCTTAAGCAATGTGGTGCATGGACCCAAAGCTGGGATTAAGACAGGGAAGGTTGGAATGTTACTCATGCACTCTTCTGGCTGCTTCTTTCAGCTGTGAATCAGCTCCACTTGGCTTTTCCTGCCACCCAGCAAGAGCATTCCCACCAGCCCTACTCAGATAGGTGCCTGTGTCCTGACTCTGCAGCTGGGGCCAGAGCAAGGTCAAGCAGGGGCTCCTCTGGGATTGCTAATTCCAGCTAGGCACAGCTAGAAAGCACAACCTCCCTGGAGGTGTTCAGAGCCAGGCTGGATGAGGCCCTGAGCACCCTGGCCTTGGTGGGAGATGGATGATCCTGAAGGTGCCTTCCAACCCAAGCCATTCTGTGAACCTGTGAGGAGCTCTCTGGATCCTCTCCCTAGTGCCAAATGTTCCTTTCCTGCACCTCAGCCTTCACCTCACCCACTCAAGAATTGGCCTGCTGAGGGCTTTCAGGGCTGAGAAGCAGATCCTGAGCTCCACAGCTGAGCCCTTCTTAAAGAAAACTCAGAGTAATGCTCCTGAAAAAAGGAGATTACAGTTCAAAAATATCCTGTGCCCAATTCCTCCTGCCCCTGGCCAGCCTCAAAAGCACCTCTGAAACACAGAATCCTTGTGGTGGGAAGAGAACTTTCCAATCCCCCAGCCCAAGCCTTACCCCAGCACTGACCCATGGCCCTCAGCACCACAGCTACACAGCTTGGAAGCCCCTCCAGGGATGGGGACTGCCCTGGGCAGCCTGGGCCAGGCCTTGACAACCCTTTTGGGGGAGAAATTGTTCCTCATGTCCAACCTAAACCTCCCCTGGGGTAGCTTGAGGCCATTTCCTCCTGTTGTTGGTGGGCTAGGACTGGGTGCTAGGTTGGGCTGGATGAGCTTGGAGGTCTCTTCCAACCTGCTTGGTTCTATGAGCCTTCCTTGCACCTCCTCTGCTGCAGCTTGAGGCTGTTTCCTCCTCTCCACTTGTTCTCTGGGAGCAGAGTCCAACCCCCAGCTGGCTGCAGTCTCCTCTCAGGGAGCTGCAGAGAGCAGTGAGCTCTGCCCTCAGCCTCCTCCACACTGCACCCCCCCAGCTCCCTCAGCTGCTTCCCCCCAGCCCTGCTCTCCAGCCCCTTCCCCACCTTTGCTGCCCTTCTCTGGACCCTCTCCAGCCTCTCAATGTCCTTCTTAAAGCAAGAAACCCAAAACTGAGCCCAGGATTCCAGGTGCAGCCTGCCCAGTGCCCAGTCCAGGCTGCACCCCCCCAGCTGCCTCAGCTGCTCCTCCCCAGCCCTGCTCTCCAGACCCTTCCCCACCTTTGCTGCCCTTCTCTGGCCCTGCTCTAGCTCCTCTTGCCCTATCACTTCTTCCTTGCACCATTGCCTTGCTTGAGGACATTTCCTCTCATAGCATGAATCAGAGGATGTCAGGGGATGGAAGAGACCCCCCCAAAGCTCATCTGGTCCAGGCCCCCTGCCAGAGCAGCATCACCCAGAGCAGATCACACAAGAACACATGGAGGCAGAGAGGGAGACTGCACAACCCCCCTGGGCAGCCTGTTCCAGGGTTCTGGCACCCTCACAGTCTCTTCCTCAGGTCCACATGGATCCTGCCACTTGTTCTTGGGGAGCAGAGCCCAACCCCAGCTGGCTGCAGAGAGCAATGAGCTCTGCCCTCAGCCTGCTTCTCTCCACACTGCACACCCCCAGCTCCCTCAGCTGCTCCTCCCCAGCCCTGCTCTCCAAACCCTTCCCCACCTTTGCTGCCCTTCTCTGGACCCTTTCCAGCCTCCCAATGTCCCTCCTGAAGCCAGAAGCCTGAAACTGAACTCAGGATTTGAGGTGCAGCCTCCCCAGTGCCCAGCACCTCCTTGGTCCTGCAGTAGGTCCCCACTTTGGACGAGCTCAGTGTCTCTGATCCTCAGAACAAAAGCTCCTTCCTGCAGCTGTGACCTTGAGAGGAAAACAGAGCTGCTTTCATTGCAGCTTGGTGGAGTCCCCATCCCTGGAGGTGTCTAAGAGGAGGCTGCCTGAGGCACTTAGTGCCAGGGGTTAGTTAATTAGGAGGTGTTAGGTGACAGGTTGGGCTCCATGATCTCGGAGGTTTTTTCCACCCTGCCTAATTCTGTGATTCTCTGGTTCTGGCACTGCTGTGATGGGCAGCCAAGAGCCAGCCCATGGTGCTGAGATGAAATTTCAGCTCAGTGCATGATTTCTTGGCTGGTTGGTGAGGCTTTTGTGGCTGTTGTGGAAGGAAGAAGGTGGTCAAGGAGCTGTGGAAGCAGCACAGGCAGCCCAGCCTGCAGCAGAGGCTGTGCCACTCTGGCAGGGCTCACTGCCTGCAGGGTTCAATGACCTCAGCAGAGCTGTTAGCTGGGAGCAGGAAGAGCTGAGACAGCCCTCATTAGGCAAGGGCTTGGCCAAGGGCTTCACAGTTCTTGGCCATCACTGAGCAGACTGCTCCAGAGTGGCAGAAAGCAGCCAGGAAAAAGGTCATTGCCCTGAACTGCAGCAGACTGATCTAAAGCCCATGGGCACCAGAGAGCCTCAGAAGCAGTTGCCCAGGACCATCTAAAGCCCATGGGCACCAGAGAGCCTCAGAAGCAGTTGCCCAGGACCTTCTAAAGCCCATGGGCACCAGAGAGCCTCAGAAAAGCCCATGGGCACCACAGAGCCTCAGAAGCAGCTCCCCAGGACCTCCTACAGCCCATGGGGACCACAGAGCCTCAGAAGCAGCTGCCCAGGACCATCTAAAGCCCATGGGCACCAGAGAGCCTCAGAAGCAGCTCCCCAGGACCTTCTAAAGCCCTTCTCTATGACCTTGTCCCCATCCTCAACCCACCACAACTCCAGCAGCAGCAGGCAGAGCCCAGCAGGTTGAGCACTCACCTGTTGCCTTCTCTGGGTTGTTGCACATGAAGCACTGCCAGGTCCCTGCTGCCTCACTGTAGCCAAACAAATCGAAGAACCTCACCTCCTCCAGGTGCATCTGCAGGTGGTCCAGGTCCTGGGTCAACAAGGAATAAACCCAAACTCACTCAGGAGCTGACCTGCTGCACCCTCACCCCTAACAGCACAGACTGATGCTCAGGAGGTGCCCACAGGCCTTCAGCTGTGCCAAGGCAGAAGGTGCTAAGCAGGAGGCATCTCCAGCAGCAGCAGCAGCAGCAGCACAGAAGCATGGAATGGTTTAGGTTGGAAGGGACCTCAAAGCTTATCCAGTTCCAACCCCCTCCAGCCATAGGCAGGGACACCTCCCACTAGAACAGGTTCCTCAAGGTCTCATCCAGCCTGGTCCTGAACACTTCCAGGGAGGTTGTGGAGCACAGAAGCACCCATTGGGATCTTTGATCACGTTGGGTGCTTCTGTGCTCCACAATCTCCCTGGGAAACCTGTGCCAGTGTCTCACCACCCTCAACCTGTGCCAGTGTCTCACCACCCTCACTCCTTCCTAACATCCAAGGCCACTCCAAGCTCTCCTGGAAGCCTTCTCCAGGCTGCACAGCCCCAACTCTCTCAGCCTGTGCTCACAGCAGAGCTGCTGCAGCCCTCTCAGCATCTTGGTGGCCTCCTCTGGCCTGGCTCCAACACTTCCATGTCCTGCTTGGTCATCCCTTGCACACCTCCTGCTGCCAAGGGGAGGAAAAGAGCCAGCACTTGGGAATCAGAGAATCCCAGACCCTGCTGGGCTGGAAGAGACCTTTTTAGTGGGCACCATGAGCCAGGTCAAGACTGGAAGAGAACAAAGGCCCCTGAAATGTCACTGCAGCAATCTTTCTTTTCCACTCTGTGCTCTGCTCTGCTTGCAACCATCCACTTGCTTCAGGGGGGGGAAGCAGGGGAGGGCAAAAAGGCTAATTGGAGAGGAGAGATTTTTCTCCACCCCTCCCTGCTCCATCGCCTCGGGAGCTTGAGTGGCTCTGCTGGGGCAACGCAGTAGTTCCCTTCTGCCCCATAAAGTCAGGCAGCAGACAAAGGCAAGGCAAGAAGAGAGGCAGCAGAGGCTTCAGGAGGTGGATTGCTGTGGTGCAGCACACGGCAGGCTCTGCTCAGGCAGCACAGGGGGCTCGGGAAGCAGTCCCCAGCTCGCTCCTCTGACACAGCCTGAGTCAGCCCCAGGAATGCAGCAGGCAGCTCCCCAGGCTGCCTGCCTGTTCCCAACTGCCCTTGGAGACAGAGCTGGGAAGCAACCCGAGGGAAAGCTGCAGGGATGAGCAGCTGGAAGTGCTTTGCTGCTGCCTTGCAGCAATGTTTCTGGTGGGCAGGCAGAGGCTGCCCGGAGGAAGGGAAAGTGAGTGCCAGGAGCCAGCTCCCACCACACTGCCTGCCACTGCCTGCCACTGCCTGCCACGGGAGCTGCCAGACCCCGGGGCCCCAGCACGGAGGGGCTGGAAGGGACCAATGCAGCCACTCCAGCCCCACTGCTGAGGCAGAGGCACCCACAGCAACTCACCCAGGAGAGGGTCACAGAAGCTGTGGGAAGGGACCTTAAAGATCATCTGGTTCCAGACCCCCTGTGATGGATCACAATGCCCAGGGGGGTTGGAAGCTCTCCACACAAGGACACTCCACAGCCTCTCTGGGCAGCCTGCTCCAGGCCTCCACCACCCTCACAACAAACAACTTTCTCCTCCTGCTCAGGTGGCACCTCCTGGGCTCCACTTTGTGCCCACTGCCCCTTGTGCTGTCCCTGGGCACCACTGAGCAGAGCCTGGCCCCAGCCTCTTGCCCTCAGCCTTTAGCTGTTGCTGAGCATTGCTCAGCTGCCCTCTGGGGCTGCTCTTCTGCAGGCTCTCAGCCCCAGGGCCCTCCAGGCAGCTCTGGAATATCTCCAGAGAGGGAGACTGACGAAGCTGCTGAGCCACTCCTGACCCCTGAGGAGCACCATGAGCCAGAGGCTTCCAACTAGACCCTGTACAACCCTCTGAGCTGTGACCTTCAGCCGGTTCTCAACCCACCTCGGGCATGGCACTAAGCAGAAAGGTTTGGAAGGTGCCAGGTCTGAGGCAGAAGGGGAAGGGGCATGGCCAGAGGGTTGGTTTCCATGGTTTGAGCACAGCAAAGCCTTGCTGCAGTGACCAGGGAGGTCTTTGCACAGCTGGGCAGAGAGGCAGGACAAAGTTCTGCTGCTGCTTTGTTCTCTGAGGGCAAACCAAAGCTTACCTTCTGGTGTGGAAACGTGGACTGGATCATGGCAGCTTCAAAACTGTGAGTCCCTTTCAGCTGTGTCTTCTCCCACAGGGCCTTAAGGACCTGGACAGAGCTGCTCTGCGTGGACAGAGGCTCTGCAAGCAGGCTCTGCAGGGAACAGGCAAAGCAGGAGCTCAAGCACCTTGGCCTTCACCATTCAGAAAGAGCATCTTGGGCTGGCAGCCAGGAGCCACCAGGGCTTAGCTCCTGCCCTCTGAGCAGTTAGCAGGCCACAGAGATGCTGCAGAGGAGCAGCTCTGCTGTGAGCACAGGCTGAGGGAGCTGGGGGGGTGCAGCCTGCAGAGGAGAAGGCTCCAGGGGCACCTCAGAGCTGCTGCCAGTGCCTGAAGGGATCCTGCAGGAAGGCTGCAGAGGGACTTGTGCTGAGGGGGTCTGAGCCAGGCCAAGGGCAATGGTTTGGAGCTGAGGCAGAGCAGGGTTAGAGTGGAGCTGAGGCAGAAGTTGTTGAGTGTGAGGGTGGTGAGAGCCTGGCACAGGCTGCCCAGGGAGGCTGTGGCTGCCTCCTGCCTGGGGGTGCTCAAGGCCAGGCTGGATGAGGACTTGAGCAGCTGAGTCTGGTTGAGAGGAGCTCCAAGCCATGGCACAGGGGGCTGGAGTAGATGAGCTCTGAGATCCCTCTAGAGCAACTTGCCCAAGGTCCCTTCTAGAGCAGCTTGCCCAAGGCCACGTCCAAGCTGGAGCTGACATTTCACCATCAAGGGGCTGTTGCTGTAGACAGTGCCCCACAGGCAGGTTCCTGGACCCCTGCTGCAGCTGAAGGCCATCAGCATCTCTGCCCCTCTCACATCTGCTGCGTGACCTCATCATTAAGAGCTGCAGCTGGGGCAGGAGCCAGGAGAAGGGGATGGGATTGCTCCCTCCTTCATGTCCTCGATTTCACAACGTGAGCAATGTCCTTTCAAGGCTTTCCTGGACGTGGATGTTCCTTCTCCTGCTCAGCAGACACCCAGAAGGCCTAATCCCACTGTCTGGCATCCAATGATGCAGACAGACCCGAAGCAGGAATGTTATCCTGGCTCAGGGAGTGCATTTTTCCAGCTGAGCTGTCAGAACCTGCCTTGTGTGTAGGGGTCCAGACGAAAAGGGAGAAGTGGGCAGCTCCAGGCAGCCAGGCTGCACAAGAACCTGGCTAAATTAATCCCTGAGTGGCAAATCTGGCTGCAGGGAAGGTGTTAGAAAGGGACATGTTGGGCAGCCCCTCACTGCCTGCTGGCAGGGCTGCTGCAGGCAATGAAACCACAGAGTCTAGAATCAGAGGATGGGTTTGGTTGGAAAAGACCTCTAAGGTCATCGAGTGCAGCCTCTGAGCCAACACCACCAAGGCCATCAAACCATGGCCCCAAGTGCCATGGCCACAGGCTTCTTGCACACCTCCAGGGCTGGGGACTCCACCACCTCTCTGGGCAGCCTGTGCCAGTCCTTGACCACTCTTGCAGCAAAGAAATGGTTCCTCATCTCCAACCTAACCCTAATCTGGGGCAGCTTGAGGCTGTTTCCTCTTGCCCTGTCACTTGTTCCTGGGCAGAAGAGGTCAATCCCCACCTGGCTCCAGCCTCTTTCAATGAGTTGAGAACCAGAAGGTCTCCTCTCAGCCTCCTCTTCTCCAGGCTCAATCCCTCCACAGCTCTCTCAGCTGCTCCTCCACAGCCCTGCTCCCCAGACCCTTCCCCACCTTCATTGCCTTTCTGTAGACCTGCTCCAACCCTTCAATGTCCTTCTTGGAGTGAGAACTGAACCCAGGATTCATGCTCACCAGTGCCCAGAACAGGGGCACAATCTTGCTCCTGCTGCCCAGACCATTACTGATGCAGGTCAAGATGCTGGTGCCCTTCTTGCCCATCTGGGCACACTGCTCCAAGCTGCTGTTGGTCAACACCCCCAGGTCCTTGCCCAGCAGGCAGTTTCCAGCCACTGTGCCCCAAGAGCAGGACTCAACCCTTGGCCTTGTTGCACCTCATGCCACCCAGCCCAGCCCACAGAGCCAGCCTCAAGCAGACCCACACTGCCCATCCTGGCGCCTGCAGACCTCAAACCACTGCCAGATGTTTCCTGTGCCCAAGGTGAAGAAGAGCAGAGCTGCACCTACCTGCTGGAAGAGGAACATGATGTGGATCCAGAGGGGAGGCTGCTGGCTGAGCAGGGTGAAGGTGGATTTGCTGTAGAGGCAGTAGTGGCCCTTCAGGGGACAGCTGAAGGACAGCCTGGCCACACAGCTCCCGACAGTGTCTAGAAGCAGAGGCACAGCACATCAGAAGCAGCTGGAGGAAAGGCAGCAGCCATCAGCAGGCATCCCTCGGGGGTCAGTGCTGGCACCAGTGCTGAACAACAGCTTTGTCAGTGCCATGGGCAGAGCAATCAGTGTCCCCTCAGCAAGTCTGCAGGTGGCACCAAGCTGTGTGCCACAGTCACTTGCTAGAGGGCAGGGATCCATCCAGAGGGACCTGGGCAGGCTGCAGAGGTGTGCCCAGGCCAACCTCAGGACCTTCAGCAAGGCCAAGGGTAAGGTCCTGCAGCTGGGTGGGTGCAATGCCAAGCACAGCTCCAGGCTGGGTGGGCAATGGCTGAGAGCAGCCCTGAGGAACAGCCCCTGGGGGTCTGGGCTGATGCAGAGCTCAACAGGAGCCTGCAGTGTGAGTGCAGCCCAGACAGCAACCCTGTGCTGGGCTGCAGCAAGAGCAGTGTGGGCACAGGGCAAGGGAGGGGATTCTGCCCCTTGGCTCTGCTCTCCNACAGGTTGTCTCAACTCTCTCAGCCTGTGCTCAGAGCAGAGCTGCTGCAGCCCTCTCAGCATCTTGGTGGCCTCCTCTGGCCTGGCTCCAACACTTCCATGGCCTTCTTGGTCCATTTGGTCATGCCCTGCACACCTCCTGCTGCCAAGGGGAAGAAAACAGCCAGCACTTGGGAATCAGAGAATCCCAGACCCTGCTGGGCTGGAAGGGATCTTCACTGCTGTCCCCTTGCTGCTTCCATCAGAGCAGCTGAGAGCTGTTGCTGCTCTCACTCCTGTCCCCAAAGCAAGGCTCTGCACTGCCCCTTGCCTTGTCCCAGCTCCACAGCTGGAGGCAGCAAAGGTGCTGGTGCCATTTGCAGAAGTGGGAGCATGGAGTCATGGAATGGTTTGGGTGAGAGGGGACCTGAAAGCTCCTCCAGTCCCACATTCTGTGCTGCTGTGATCCACAACCTCCCTGGNAGGTTGGCCTGAGCCTGCCTGACTTTGTGATCCCACTGGAGGACCTGAGGTCCATCTGTTCCCAATCAAAGCTTGGCCTGTGGAATGCTGGAATGTCTCAGCCTGGTGCAGGGGTGAGCACTGCAGGGGGCATTGAGCTTTTCCAGCTCCACCATCATCTGGTCCCCATTATCTCCCAGTGCAGCAGAAACCATAATCACAACCAGATTTTGGGCCAGTCTCCTGCAACCTGTTCCTCCCCCCCTGACTCCCACCTCCTCCTCCTCCTCCTCTTTCAGCACTGTGTCACCCACCCCACAAAACGTTTGGTGTTTGTGTTTCCCCTTGCAGGGCACCAAGCAGCCAGCAGTGACCTTGCTGCTGTGAAATGGTTATGGTGTGAGTGGCCTCACACCTGGGGAACCAAAACCCAAGGGCTGACTGCTGCACCACATCTCCTTGGGCTCCATCCTTCCAGAAGGGAGGTTGGAGATCAGAGAATCACAGAGTTGCTGGCAAAGGCCTCTAGAAGTGTCCAGTCCAACCAGCATCCCAACCCCACCATGGCCACTAAACCATGACCACAGGGTTCTGCAGCACCTCCAGGGATGGGGACTCCACCAGCTCCCTGGGCAGCCTGTGCCAAGCCCTCAGCAGATGTTTAGCACCTTCAGCATCCCCTGGTATCCAATTGCCTCTTTGCAGCAGCTCACTTAATCATAGAGCCATAGAGCCAACCAGGTTGGAAGAGGCTCTGAGCAGCAGGCATCACTGCTGGCATTTTAATCCCAGTTACCTAAAGGGTGAGGAGAAGCAGAGTCCCCTGCTGTAACTTGAGGCTCTTTCCTCTCCTCCTATCACTCACTCCTTGATGCAAGTGACCAATCCCCACCTCACTCCAGCCTCCCTTCACAGGCTCACAGATGTCAGGGGTTGGAGGGGACCCAAAGAGCTCATCCAGTCCAACCCCTGCCAGGGCAGGACCATCCAAGCTAGCTCAGGGCACACAGGAACACATCCAGACAGGCCTGGAAAGGCTCCAGAGAAGGAGACTCCACAGCCTCTCTGGGCAGCCTGTGCCAGGGCTCTGGGACCCTTCCAGGCAAGAAGTTCCCCCTTGTGCTGAGCTGGAACCTGCTGTGCTGCAGCTTCCATCCATTGCTGCTTGTCCTGTCCCAGGGAGCAGTGAGCAGAGCCTGTCCCCCCCTTCTGACCCCCAGACTCAGGTGGTTATAGACACTGAGTGGATCCCCTCTCAGTCCTCTCTTCTCCAGACTCTCAGCCCCAGACTAAAAACTCCCTTCCAAGGAGCTGTAGAGAGCAGTGAGGTCTCTCCTCAGTCTTCTCCAGGCTGGACACCTCCAGTTCCCTCAGCTGCTCCTCACCAGCCCTGTTCTCCAGGCCCTTCACCAGCTTTGTTGCCCCCTGACCTCTGAGAGGGTCACCCCTGGAGGTGTTCGAGGCAGCTGTGGCCATGGCACTCCGGGGGCATGGCTTCATGGGCACGGTGGTGTTGGGTGGATGGCTGCAGCAGAGGGTCCTGGAGGGCTTTTCCAACCAAACCAACTCTCTGATCCTATGACTCAGATGCCCACAAGTTGGTGTTTGATGGCTGCAGCTGTGTGGTGAGAGAAGGTGGTGGTGCAACTGCAGAGGGACCACAGTATTAAACAGGTTGGAAAAGACCTCTGGGGTCATCCAGTCCAACCTGTGGCCTAACCCTTCCAATTAACTAAATACCTCACCCAGCCTCCTTTTAAACACCTCCAGAGTTTAATTTAAGCTACTCCTTGGCCCACCAAAGGAGTGTGAGCAGCTGATGGCCACCAGCAAGCACTTGGATGCAGGCAGGGAAGTGTCTGCAAGAGGCTCCAGCACCCAACCTCAGCTCTCTGCTTCAAAGAGGAGCATCAAAGACTCATCTCACAGCCCACCTGCCCTGCAGCCTCACACACCCAGCACATGAAAGCAAACAGCCACCCAGGATGCAGGCAGAAAGCATTCAACAACCCCAAGGCAGGTGTTGAGATAGGCTCCAACCCAACCCAGACCACAGAGAGCTCCTTCTGGAGCACCTTGGAGCAACTTTCTGCTCATCAGGAGAGACTGAGGCAGTTGGGGCTGTGCAGGCTGGAGAGGAGAAGGCTCCCAGGTGACCTTCTTGTGGCCTTGCAGGATCTGAAGGGGGCTACAAGAAAGCTGGGGAGGGACTTTTGAGGCTGTCAGGGAGTGACAGGACTAGGGGGGATGGAACAAAGCTGGACATGAGGAGCCTGGAGCTTAGGGAGAAGTCCTTCAGCACGAGGGTGGTGAACCTCCCCATGTTCTTCCTGAAGTGAGAAGCCCAGAACTGAACTCAGGATTTGAGGTGCAGCCTCAGCAGTGCCCAGTCCAGACTGAACCCCCCCAGCTCCCTCAGCTGCTCCTCCCCAGCCCTGCTCTCCAGACCCTTCCCCAGCACCATGGCTCTTCTCTGGCCCTGCTCCAGCCCCTCAGTGTTGTCCTTGCAGCAAGGAGCCCATTGCCCCCCATCCACAAGCCCTCTGCTAGGAGATTTTTGCCACCCATTCACCTGAGCCCATGCTCAGTGCCCAAGCTGCAAGGAGAGAGGCTCAGACCTCTTACCTTCAATAACACACTGCTCAGGGATGGGGATTCTCCTCCCCAGCTCCAGGACATAGGATTTCACTCTGCCCAGGTTCTCCTTCAGGTGCAGGTAGAGCTCGTCCTGGTGCTCCACAGAGCTCCTCACTGCCTCCTGCTTCCCTCCCAGGGCCTCTTCTGGAGGAGATTCATCCAAGTCGCCTGCTTCTGGCTGGTGGCTGCCATGGTGTGAAACCAAAGGGTTTGCCAGCTGCATGGCTGCAGGATCAAGCCCCAAGGGCACTTTGTCACTTTCCTGGTCGATGTAGATGTCAGGGAAGGAGAGCTCAGCAGGCAGCTCCTGCTGCTCCTGGCCGCTCTCGGAGCTCAGCGCCTTGGTGCGCAGCGAGTGCAGGGCCAGGCTCTTGGACCTGGGGGGAACAGGGCAGGAGAAGGGCTCTGAAATGACATGGGAGCAAGTGGGGGTCTGCTGGAGGGCAGGAGGGCTCTGCAGGGGGACCTGGCCAGGCTGGATGGGTGGGCAGAGGCCAATGGGATGAGACTGAACAAGGCCAAGTGCAGGGTTCTGCACTTTGGCCACAACAACCCCAAGCAGCACTACAGGCTGGGGCCAGAGTGGCTGAGAGCAGCCAGGCAGAGAGGGAGCTGGGGGTGCTGGGAGAGAGGAGCTGAAGAGGAGNCACCTAGTCAAGCCTCAGCTGGAGTTCTGGGTGCAGTTCTGGGCCACTCAGCTCAAGAGGCTTAGAGAAGTGCTGGAGAGAGCCCAGGGGAGGCTGCAAATCTGCTGAGGGGCCTGGAGCAGCTCTGGGAGCAGCAAAGGCTGAGAGCCCTGGGGCTGAGAGCCTGCAGAAGAGCAGCCCCAGAGGGCAGCTGAGCAATGCTCAGCAACAGCTAAAGGCTGGGGGTAAGAGGCTGGGGCCAGGCTCTGCTCAGTGGTGCCCAGGGACAGCACAAGGGGCAATGGGCACAAACTGGACCCCAGGAGGTGCCACCTGAGCAGGAGGAGAAAGTTGTTTGTTGTGAGGGTGGTGGAGGCCTGGAGCAGGCTGCCCAGAGAGGTTGTGGAGTGTCCTTGTGTGGAGAGCTTCCAACCCCCCCTGGGCATTGTGCTGCTGGGCAAGCTGCTGTGGGTGCCCTGCTGGAGCAGGGCTTGGACTGGCTGAGCTCCAGAGGCCCCTTCCAGCCCCACCACTTCGGGATTCTGGGATTATCTGAGCTCTAACCTCCTGTTATGACAGAGCTGCTCTCAGCTCTTCTGCAGAGCCATACCTGTTGAACCTCAGGTCCTTCCTCTCTTCTTTGGAGACCTGCCCTAGGCTGTATCTCCTCACTGAGCCAGGAGTGCTGCTGTCCACATTCAGCTTCTCCTCAAATGCCTGCCTCTTGATTTGCAGCTTCTCATCTTCTTCACTTTCATCCACAGCAGCTTTGAAGCCCTCCAGGGGCACAGGAGCTCCTGTTTCAGCCTCCTTTTCCATTCTAAAGGAAGCAGAAAGCACAACTCAACCTCTGGCAGCCCTGATGCTGTGCAAGGTCCTGCATCTGGGTCAAGGCAAACCCAGACTGGGCAGTGCCTGGCTCGAGAGCAGCCCTGAAGAGAGGGACTTGGGGGTGCTGGTGGATGAGAGGCTCAGTGTGAGCTGTCAGTGTGCTCTGGCAGCCCAGAGAGCAGCCAGAGCCTGGGCTGCAGCAACAGCAGTGTGGGCAGCAGGCAGAGGGAACACAGGATGCCAGGGGCTGGAAGGGACCCAAAGAGATCATCGATGGGGAGAGGCTGAGGGACCAGGGGCTGAGAGTCTGGAGAAGACTGAGAGGGGATTTAATCAATGTCTCAACTATCTGGGGGCTGGGGGTCAGGAGGGGGGGACAGGCTCTGCTCACTGCTCCCTGGGATAGGACAAGCAGCAATGGATGGAAGCTGCAGCACAGCAGGTTCCAGCTCAACACAAGGGCAACTTCTTGACTGGAAGGGTCCCAGAGCCCTGGCACAGGCTGCCCAGAGAGGCTGTGGAGTGTCCTTGTGTGGAGAACTTCCAACACCCCCATGGCATTGTGCTGCTGGGCAAGCTGCTGTGGGTGCCCTGCTTTGGAATGGGGTTGGATTGGATGAGATGATCTCCAGAGGTCACTTCCAACCCTGCCATGCTGAGATTCCACAGCTCTAAGGCACAGTCTCATTCCCAGGGGACCTCGTGCCCACTTCACCCTCACATCAACTTCCAAGAAGCCAAAACCACAGAGCCCAAATGAAACATTCAGTGAAGCCTCCCTCCCCCTGCCCAGGCACTGGGGTGCCCTGGCAGCCTCAGCCTGTCCTGCTGCCTCCCCTTCCAGCAACAGGAGAATCAACTATTGTCTGAAATCTTGGCAGGAGGTGCTGGGTACATTGCTGAGGCTGCTGGAGCAGGATCAGCTTCCACCAAGGCTCAGGCTGTTGGTGAGAGGAAATCAGGAGGACCTGACCTGCAGAGACAGAACAAAGCTCCTCATCACCTCACTGCTCCAGGGAAAAGAGACCTTAATAGGCAGGTCAGCAAGGCAAGAGTGAGGCATTTCTCCAGCCCAGCAGCATCACCAGGCAGGAGCTTCCAGTGGGCAAAGAGCAGAAACAGAAATGGCTGAAAATGGACTGGAGATGGGAATGAGCTCAGGCCTACAGCAGGAACGGAGCAAGTGCAGGTCTCTGTGCTCAGGGAATGCACAGGGAAGCAGCCCCTCAAATGTGGGGGACAAGTGGTGGGGAGAGATGGCAACAGTGAAACCTCTGCCTCTGGGAAGGGAGGAGGGAGGCAGAGAGAGGGAGAGGATGGCAGAGAGGGGCAGAGAGGGGCAGAGAGGGGCAGAGAGGGGCAGAGAGGGGCAGAGAGGGGCAGAGAGGGGCAGAGAGGGGCAGAGAGGGGCAGAGAGGGGCAGAGAGGGGCAGGGGGAGGACAAAAGGAAAAGGAAAAACCAAAGCAAAAAAAAAAGGAAAACAAAAACAAAACAAAAAAAAGGAAGGAAATAAAGGGAAAAAGAAAATAAAAGAGGAAACAAAGAAGAAAGCAGAAGGGGAAAAGCAGAGCACAGAGAAGCCAGGCAGCAGAGGGAGAGTTAGGCAGCAGGTCAGCAAGGCAGGGGTGACACGGGGCAGGCTCTGCCTGATGTGCCACACTCGGCATGGCAGCAGACACACGCCAGGAGCAGCACCAGGAGGAGCTTTCCCTCCCCATGGCTTCTGGCTGTGCTCAAAGCCACCTCCCGGTGACAGCTGTCCCTCGGGGACTGTCCTCTCCCACCCAAGCCCCAGTTCATCCTGGGCCTGGCAGAAAGTGACCCCAGCGAAGGCAGCAGCACGGAGGAAGATCTGCTCTGGGCTCCTCGCACTGCAGACAGCAGCTCAGACTCTGCCCCTCCTGCAGCCAGAGCAAACCCTGAGCAGCTACACCCAGAGCCTGCTCCCCTGCCCCCTGGCAGCCTTCGGCCTCCAGCAGTCACAGAGCCACTGAATCCCAGCGTGGTGAGGGTGGGAAGGGAGCTCTGGAAGTCATCCACACTGCTCTGCACAGGGGCAGGCTGCTGCTGGCTTCTTGGTAGCTGCACAGACACAGCACAACATTGTGCATCCTCCCCTTGCTGCTCTATGCTTTTATGTATCCCAGAACCCCAGCAGGGTGAGTTTGGAAGGGACCTCTGGAGCTCAGCCAGCCCAAGCCCCTGCCAAAGCAGGGCACCCACAGCAGCTTGCCCAGCAGCACAATGCCCAGGGGGGGTTGGAAGCTCTCCACACAAGGACACTCCACAGCCTCTCTGGGCAGCCTGCTCCAGGCCTCCACCACCCTCACAACAAACAACTTTCTCCTCCTGGGTTGCAGTCTGTGCCCATTGCCCCTTGTGCTGTCCCTGGGCACCAGTGACAAGAGCCTGGCCCCAGCCTCTTGCCCCCCACAGCTCCTTTAGCTCTTGCTGAGCATTGCTTAGATGCCCTCTGGGGCTGCTCCATCATTTAGCCTGCAGCAGAGGAGGCTCAGGGCAGAGCTCATTGCTGTCTGCAGCTCCCTGCAGGGAGGCTGTAGCCAGGTGGGGTTGGGCTCTGCTGCCAGGCAGCCAGGGACAGAAGAAGGGGACACAGCCTGAAGCTGTGCCAGGGGAGGTTCAGGAGGAAGTTGTTGGCAGAGAGAGTGATTGGCACTGGAATGGGCTGCCCAGGGAGGTGGTGGAGTCACCCAGAGGTGTTTGAGAGGAGGCTGCATGAGGCACTTAGTGGTTAATCAGAAGGGTTAGGTGAGAGCTTGGACTCGATGGTCTCAGAGGTCATTTCCAACCCGCTCAACCCTGTGATCCTGAGGGATCTGTCAGGGTTCTTCTGCTCTTCCCTTTTTAACTCTCTCCAGGACACCAAGCAATGACCTCAATGTTTTGGCTCCAACCCACCCCCAGCCTGCCTGCAGGGCTCTCCTTAGGAGCCTTCTGACATCTGTCTTACATTGCAAAGCATCACTGCTCCCTCCTGCCCCCCTGCCCTGCCCCAGCAGACCCAAGGCTACTTAGAAGCCTCTCCCTAATCAGAAGTGACTCCCTGCCTGCATTAACTCACAGGCAGGGGCTCACTCTGCTGAAGGCAGCAAGGCTCCCAAACGTCCAAACCTCTGGAGCCAGGGTGAAAAAAGAGGCTGAGTGAGCAGAACAACTCATCTATACACACCCCCTCCCTCCCCCTTCCCCCCAGAACGTTTTCAGCCTGGGTTCTTTTGTCCAGCCTGCTTTTTTTGGAGCCAGTTTTTACCAGTGAGCTACATCAGTGCTGCTCAGCAGCTTCCCTGGGCTCATCTCCTGGAGCAGCCTCACTCTGTGGTGATGCTGGAGCCTGGCATCACTCAGTTATTTGCAGCTGGAGCTCTCTGCATTGCTGGGGACCACTTACCACAGAATCAGGCAGGTTGGAAGAGAGCTCCAAGCTCACCCTGGCCAACCAGACCATGGCACTAAGTGCCCCAGCCAGCCTCAGCACCCTCAGAAGCAGCCTCGGTGCATGATGATGCAGGCTTAGCACCCAAGGAGCAGGCTCAGCACCCCAAGGAACAGGCTCACCTGGCTGCTGCAGCAGCACTGTGGTGCTCCAGCTGGCGCAGCAGGAGCTTGGCTATGGCAGTGAAGCTGTTGCTCATGCGGTAGATGTCTCTGCTCTGGGTGCCCAGGATGCTGCAGAAGGTGTCAGTGAGGCTCTTGATCTCCAGCAGCAGCAGGTGGTGGAAGGAGTGATCCATGTTGGCCAGCTGGTTCACCAGGTAGAGCAGGCACCTCCTGGCTTGCTCCTGGAGGCCAGGAGAAGAGGAGAAGGTTAAACAAATCAGTTCAGTGCGGCTTGAGTGATGCAGCTGAGGGAGCTGTGGTCAGTGGGGACCAGAGGCCACCCCAAGGCAGCAAAAAGGCAGCCACAGCAAACACAGAAGCACAGAATTAAGCAGGTTGGAAGAGACCTTCAGGATCATCAAGTCCAATACCTAACCCTTCTGATTAACCAACCCCTGGCACTAAGTGCCTCATGTAGCCTACTCTCCACCACCTCCCTGGGCAGCCCATTCCAATGCCAATCACTCTCTCTGCCAGCAACTTCCTCCTCACATCCAGCCTCAATCTGCCCTGGCACAGCTTCAGGCTGTGTCCCCTTCTTCTGTCCCTGGCTGCCTGGCAGCAGAGCCCAACCCCAGCTGGCTACAGCCTCCCTGCAGGGAGCTGCAGACAGCAATGAGCTCTGCCCTGAGCCTCCTCTTCTGCAGGCTGCACACCCCCAGCTCCCTCAGCCTCTCCTCACAGGGCTGTGCTCCAGGCCCCTCCCCAGCCTTGCTGCCCTTCTCTCAACACCTTCCAGCACCTCAACATCTCTCTGCAATGGAGGAGCCCAGAACTGGACACAGCACTCCAGGGGTGTCCTGAGCAGTGCTGAGCACAGGGGCAGAAGAACCTCCCTTGTCCTGCTGCCCACACTGCTCCTGAGCCAGCCCAGGATGCCATTGGCTCTGCTGCCCACCTGGGCACTGCTGCCTCATCTTCAGCTCCTCTCTACCAGCACCTCCAGCCCCCTCTCTGCCTGCCTTACAGGCTCTGCCTGCCTGTCCCACAGTGCTTGCAGCCCATGGCCAGCACAGGACTCTCCTCCTTGGCTGCTGCCTTTCACAGTTCTGTGTCTGTGCCTTGCTCAGCCTTCAGCACAGGCTTGGAAAGCAACAGCAAAGACCCCTCAGCTTCTGTGCCCATCTGCTGAGTGCCAGGGAGGCATTTACTGCACAGAGCCACAGAACCACAGAGCTGTTCTGTCTGCAAAAGCCTGCTGAGATGCTGCAGCCCAGCACCAGCCCAGCAGCACCATGGCCACACTTGCCCTGAACACCTCCAGGGACTCCACCACCTCCCTGGGCAACCTACTCCAATACCATGACCTGCTTGGACACCACAGGCTGGGTTGGGTGGGAAGAGACCTTCCAAGGCCATCCAGTCCAAGCCCCCTGCAGCCAGAGCAGGCAGCTCAGGGGCCCAAAGAGCCTGACCTGCAATGGTTAGAGTGGTGAAGCTTCTACCAACTCTGGGCAGCCTGGGCCAGGCTCTCCCCACCCTCAAACATTCCTTCCTTCTCTCCAGCCTCACTCTTCCTCTTTCAGTCCCAACTATCCCCCCTTGTCCTGTCCCCACAGGCCCTGCTCAGAGCTCTGTCCTCAGCTCTCTGCTCAGCCCTTGAAGCACTGCAAGGCCACCAGAAGGTCTCCCTGGAGCCTGCTCTCCTCCAGGCTGCTCACCCCCAGCTCGGCCTCCCAGCAGAGCCCTTCCAGCCCTGCCAGCACTGCTGTGGCCTCCTCTGGCTCTGCTCCAGCAGGTCCCTGTCTATGCTGAGTACTGCAGGGGGAGGTTTCAGGATGATGTCCCTGCTCCAGGATGTCCCTGCTCACTGCAAGACATGGGACTAGGTGACTTTAAAAGGTCCTTCCCCACCCACAGCAGCTCTGATCCCTGCTTTCCCCAGGGCAGGGGTGGTCTGAGCTCTTAGGTTAATTGCTGCTTCCTCTGCTGCTTCTCCCTCTCAGATTAATTTGAGGGCTGTGGAACCTGATCCACTTGGAGCAAGCAAAGCAGAGGAACCTCAGGGAATTTCTTCACCGTTGGGGTTCCTGCTTTAGGATGTGAATTTCTGCAGGTCTGTGGAGGAGGAGTTGGGGCTGGAGCTGTACTCCCCTGCCAGAGGGAGATGATAAAGGATCTTGGCTTAGAACATCTTTGCCTGTTGAATGTGATGCTCCAGAGCAGCTCCTTGAATCCCGATGGGTGGGGGGATGTGATCCTGCTGATAGGCTGGAGGGGGTCACATCCCCCTGCCAAATGGGGCAGGGAAAGTTTGGCTGCAGGGGGCATATCAGGCTCCAGCCTGCCGGCAGTGATGCATACAGCTGCCAGGCTGCTGCTTACCCAGGGCGAGGAGATGCTGAAAGCAAATCTCCCTCTGAACTCCTCGCAGTGGCAGTCACAGCCCTCGGCTCAGGGCTGTGCTCCTGAATGGATTGCTCTGGAAGGAGACAACCTCTGATGCAGGAGATACTTTAACCCCTTGCTGGTGGAATGGTGCAATGGGTTGGGCTGCAAAGGACGTTTCAGGCAGCAGGGACATCCCCAGCTGGAGCTCACAGCCTCACACTTTCCCTCAACACCACCCAAGAACAGTGCAGGGATGGTAGAGCTACCAGCCAGGAACACTGCAGGCTCCTTCAAACAGCCTCTGGGGACTGTGTCTCAAACCTAGAGGAGCAGACAGGACACCCTGAAGGTGCTCTGGGTCAGGGAGCAGCAAAAGGCAGAGATCTGACATCAGCAAGAAGCAAGCAAACTCTGAAGGAGGAGGCAGGAACTGCCAGACCTGCCAGCCTGACCTCAGTGCCAGGCAGGGCAGTGCAGCAGATCAGCCCGAGGGCAATCACTGGGCACCTACAGGATGGACAGGGCATCAAACCCAGCCAAGCCTGGATTTAGGAGGGGCAGGTCCTGCCTGACCACCCTGAGCTCTTTTCATGCCCAGGTGAGTGCCTGCTGGACACGGGGCAGGCTGTGGATGTAGTCTGCCTGGACTTCAGCGAGGCCGCTGGCACTGTCTGCCATAGCAAACTCCTGGCCAAGCTGGCAGCTCCTGGCATAGGCAGGGGCACTCTGTGCTGGGTTAGGAACTGGCTGGAGGGCAGGGCACAGAGAGTGGTGGTGAATGGTGCCACACTCAGTTGGCAGCCTGGCACTAGTGGTGTGCCCCAAGGATCAGCGCTGGGCACAGTCCTGTTTAATATCTTAATTGATGATCTGGAGCAGGGCATTGAGTTCTCCACCAGTGAGTTTGCAGCTGACACCAAGCTGGGAGCAAGTGTGGAGCTGATGGAGGGCAGGAGGGCTCTGCAGAGGGACCTGCACAGGCTGCACAGATGGGCACAGTCCAGTGCCAGGAGTCTGAACAAAGCCAAGTGCCAGGCTCTGCACTTTGGCCACAACAACCCCAATGAAGCAGCAGCTTCATTGTCTCTTCTGGGATCTCAGGAGAGCAAAACTTGCTGCTAAGTTTGATGCCAAGCACAGCTGGGCCATGAAAGCAGCCAGGGGAGGCTGGAGCAGAGCATGGCTCCAGCACCAGGAGCAGGACACTCGACGCAGCCAAGCTCAGCTGGCACGGAACGAGCAGGGTCTGCTGCGCTGTGCCCGGGCAGAGCCCCACCAGGGCAGCCTGCCTGGCACACTGCCCCCTCCAGCCGTCTGGGGGAGACCCCAGGGGACAGCCCTGGCTGGGCTGGGCTGCTGGGACTCGTTGGTCTTTGAGGTCTTTTCCAAGCCAAACAGTTGTGTGCTGCCATGGAAGGAGCTTCTCCCCCCGGTGGCTTGGCAGCAGCTGGCTGCCGGGTCCCGTGGAAGATGATCCTTCCTCCGAGAGATAAACAGGGGCTCCATTTCCACTTAAAACACATTCGTGCGTCCTAAACAAAGCGTGCAGCAGACGTTCCGAGTGGGAGAGAGCTTGTGGCCATCTCCCCTGCGCCTTTGATCCAGCTGGAGAGGCTCCAGCGGTGCTGCAAACGCTGCCGGAGCCTGCAGTGAGGTAAAGCAACAACAAAGCCTCGAGGGCCAGAGGTGGAACTGCTGCAGACGACACAGCCACAGCCCGACAGGCATCCTCCCTGCCCTGCCTTCAGGCCGGGGAGCCTCAGAAAGCCTTTCTGGAGGTACACAACCCACCGGTGCCTTCCAACAACCCTTATCTGACCTCTGCCCGAGGTGAATTCTTTCTTCATGCCCACTCCTGGCACTCCCCCGCGGAGTTGTTCCATCTGCAGCCAGTCCAAGCAGCAACCCGACCCCACCATGGCCACTAGCCCTCGGTCCCAAGTGCCATGGCCACAGGGTTCTGCAGCACCTCCAGGGATGGGGACTCCACCAGCTCCCTGGGCAGCCTGTGCCAAGCTCTCAGCAGATGTTTAAGCCCTTCAGCATCCCCTGGTACCCAGGGGATGGCACCAAATGCCTCCTTCCAGCAGCTCACTTAATCATAGGGCCATAGAGCCAATTGGAAGAGGCACTTCGTGCTCTGGGCAGCAGGCATCACTGCTGGCATTTTTCTCCCAGTTACCTGAAGAGGGAGGAGAAGCAGAGTGGCAAGCAAGGACCTGTCCTGCACTTGCCACCAAAGCCTGTGTCTGGGAGCCCTCTGGCCACCAGCCACTCCCATGCCACGGATCCACCACCTCCACACATCCAGGAAAGAAGAGCAGGCTGCAAACCACCCAGCAGGCAGGGTTCAAGGTGAGCCCCAGCAAGGCGGAGCCCAGCAGCTGCTTGCAGCTCATCCTCAGCTTCCTCCTCTCCAACCTAACCCTGCCCTGGCACAATTTCAGGCCATTTCCTCTGCTTCCATCACCTGAGGCTGGGCAGCAGAGCCCAACCCCAGCTGGCTGCAGCCTCCTCTCAGGGAGCTGCGGAGAGCAATGAGCTCTGCTCCACACTGCACACCCCCAGCTCCCTCACTGCTCCTCCCCAGCCCTGCTCTCCAGCCCCTTCCCCACCTTTGCTGCCCTTCTCTGGACCCTCTCCAGCCTCTCAATGCCCTTCTTAAAGCAAGAAGCCCAAAGCTGAGCCCAGGATTCCAGGTGCAGCCTGCCCAGTGCCCAGCCCAGGGGCTCACTTGGGGAGAAGAGGTGGCACAGGCTGAGCCTTGCCCCTTTGAAGTGCAGATTGCAGATAGGAAGGGAGTTTTTTTTTCTCCTGCTGGCTTCTAGAGGCAGCTCCTTGTGCTTGCCCTGCCCTGCCCACCTTGGCAGTGCAGCCAGACCCCTGGAGAGATGAGAGAGGTCTGGCTGAAAAGAGATCCCTTCCTTTTCAAGGTTGTCCCTTCTTTCCCCACAGCACTGCTCCTGCTGGCAGCCACAGCCTCGGGGGAAGGGAACTGGAAACCAGAACCTGTCTCTTCACCAGAAATCTGTGCAAAGCAAAACAGCATCTTGGAGCCACAGGGCAAGGGAAAGATTTGACAGGGTTTGGGTTCTTTTCCCCTCCCCCAATAGCTCTGTGTGTGGAACCAAGAGGATGTCAGAGTCGCTCCTGAGGGCCTGGGGATGGCTGCAGAAGGGGCTGGAGAGCAGGGCTGGGCAGGAGCTGCAGGGTCAGCCTCAGCAGCACAACACAGAGTGGGTTTGGTTGGAAGAGACCTCTAAAGATCATCGAGTCCAAGCCTTGCCCCACCACTGAACCACAGCCCTCAGCTCCACACCTGCAGGGCTAAAGCAGCCTGGGGGGACTCCACCACTGCCCTGGGCAGCCTGGGCCAGGGGAGAAATTGTTCCTCGAGCCCAACCTAAACCTCCCCTGGAGCAACTTAAGGCCATTTCCTCTCCTTCTATCACCTGAGGCTGGGCAGCAGAGCCCAGCTCCACCTGGCTGCAGCCTCCTCTCAAGGAGCTGCAGAAAGCTATGAGGTCTCCCTCAGCCTCCTCTTCCTCACACTGCACACCCCCAGCTCCCTCAGCTGCTCCTCCCCAGCCCTGCTCTCCAGACCCTTCACCAGTTTCATTGCTCCTCTTTGGACTCACTCCCTGCCCCCAGTGCCCCTCTTGCTCACAGCACCTGGACGAGGTGGGCATGCCCCTGGCACCCAGGGCACAGAGTTGTAACTAAAGCAGAAACTTCCCTGCAGAGCCACCCTGCTGCCATCCATCTCCTCTCAGTCTGGGGGAGTCTGGCCCAGCAAATCCCTTTTTAAGCATCCTGTTCCCACTGGGGCAGGCCCCAAACCAAATTGTTTCTCTCCAGCCCAGCATCTTCCCTGAGTGCTTCCAAGAGAAAGGCTTCTTCTGGAAGTATCCAGCAGCCAGCAATGTGCCCCTGAGGCCAAGGAGGCCAAGGGCATCCTGGGCTGCATTGGAAGGGCTGTGGTCAGTAGGGCAGAGAGGTTCTCCTGCAATCTTGTGTCCAGTTCTGGGCCCTCAGCTCAGGAAGGAGCTCAGGGAAGTGCTGCAGAGAGCCCAGCCCAGAGCCCCCAAACTGCTGCAGGCAGTGGCAGCTCTGCTGGGAGGCCAGGCTGAGGGAGCTGGGGCTGCTTGGAGCAGAGGAGCCTGAGGGCTGCCCTCAGTGCTGCTGCTAAAGATGTGCAGGGCTGGAGCCAGGCTCTGCTCAGGGGTGGCCAAGGACAGGCCAAGGGGCACCGAGTGCCAGCTGGAGCAGAGGAGGTGCCAGGGGAACAGGAGGGAGAACTTTGTGAGGGTGCTGGAGCCTGGAGCAGGCTGCCCAGAGAGGCTGTGGAGCCTCCTGCTCTGGGGACATCCCAAACCCACCTGGGTGTGTTCTGGGTGCCCTGCCCTGGGTGATGCTGCTCTGGCAGGGGCTTGGGCTGGGTGATGTTTTGAGGTCCCCTCCAACCCCTTCCCATTCTGTGAAGCTGTGATCCAATGAAGTCTGTCCAGGGAGCCAGAGTAGCTGGGCTATGCCAGAGGAGGAAGCTCACATTTCACTCCATGACTGCAACATTCCTGAAGGCTCTACGTGATAGCAGACAAGGCAGGGGGGCCCAAGCATGGTTTTCTTCCTCCTCTGCCTTTCATTCCACTCATGGGGACTCTGCAACCTGACTTAGCCAAAGCCTGCAACCACGAACAGTGATGGGCTTCTATCAAGTGGTAGCTTGGCCAAGCCCTAAACACACAGCTTGGAGAAGCAGAACAGACTGGGAACAAATCCTTTGCTGCAGGAGTGGTCAGGGACTGGCACAGGCTGCCCAGGGAGGTGGTGGAGTCCCCAGCCCTGGAGGTGGGCAACAAACCTCTGACCATGGCACTCGGGGCCGTGGGTTAGTGGCCATGGTGAGGTTGGGTTGGACTGGATGATGGAATCACAGGAGGCACCAGGTTGGAAGGGAGCCCTGACGGTCACCTTGTCCAGCCCCTCTGAGAGGTCTCTTCCAACCTTGAAGATTCTTGGATTCTAGAAGGGGGGAGGTCAGGTTGAAGGTTGGGCTTGATGATGTTTAAGGCCAGGCTGGATGAGGCTGTGGGCAGCCTGCTCTAGTGTGAGGTGTCCCTGCCCATGGCAGGGGGGTTGGAACTGGCTGATCCCTGTGGTCCCTTCCAACCCTGCCTGATCCTGTGATTCTATGCTCAAGGTCCTGCCCAACCAAAGCAGTTCCATGCTGGCTGTGCACAGCAAGCACACAGCAACCCTGTCAGTGCTTCCCTTTGCCCTTCTGACAGTTGAACTGTTTCTGTTTCCTGCTCATGAGTCCCCTCAAGAAAGCTTCTTCCCCTCTCCCCTGAGCTCCATTTCTGCAGAGAGCCTCCAGGCTGTGGCTGTTCCTTGGTTTAGGAGGCTGAAGGTTGGTTGCAGTCACTAAAGTCCCACCTCTGGTTGTTTCTGTGGTCCTGGCTCTCCTGGCCCTGCTGCTGCCTTTGCAGGCTACAGCTGGAACAGTCTTAGCACCAGGAATGCCCACTGGTAGGGCAGCCTGGGGCCTCCCCAGGGAAGGGACTCTGGGATGTATCATCAGAGTCACAGAACGGCTTAGGTCAGAAGGAACCCTTCAAGGTCACCCAGTCCAACCTCCCTGCAGGGACAGCTGCAGCCAGAGCAGGC
>WAAF01008952.1:0-26137 GCA_013400475.1 Tricholaema leucomelas
AACCCTGATGATACTGTGATACTGTGAAACAAGTTAACTGATGAGAACTGATTTCACCAAATCACAGCCTAGCCACTTGCTGTAAAGTTTTTGTTTCCTTGATAGACATTTTGCTCATATTAATGCCTAATTACGTTCTGTATCTGTCTGACCTCTTTGAACAGGATCCAGAGCTGGTACGAAACATCTGCCGCTGGGTTAGACAAGCTGTTGGGATTCCTTTCTTTGCCAAGCTGACCCCAAATGTCACTGATATTGTGAATATCGCAACGGCTGCAAAGGAAGGTAACTGACTCCGGTCTGCAAGCTGTGCAGACTGATTGGCTGAATGGGAGGAAAGTGCTGGAATTAATCACAACTAATACCAGAAACAAATATCAAAATAGTGTAATTGTTGTCTTGAGAATAAGCAGAGTGGTCAGAGGCTTCCTAATTATGCCCGTTCTTCTGGAGGCTGATGATACACGGAGAACTATCACCAATGAATCATGTGCGTTTGTGGGGGCAGCTTTATGCTCCTGTTCCTGTTGTGTTTATGCACAAACCACTGTAAATCCCCATTTGCCCACACTGCCCGCTGAAAATGATTGAAGGTGGATGTATTTTTTTATTTTATTATTTTATTTGATCTTCAAAGTCCAGCATGGCAGGAAATTAAGTTTGCAAGGGGCTGCATTAATCCATCACTTAGAGCTGTGCTTGTTACTTCTGCCTTCATTTCTTCTCTGTCCTCACAAGCTTGGAGGAGGTGATCTGTCTGTTAGGGCACCTCCAGGTATTTAACCAACAATGTAGCAGCTTTTGCCCCATGCAGCTGAAGGGCAGTAATCTGCCTGTCAGCCTCAGTGTTTCCCATATGCTGTCTTCTACCCCTTACAGCTCTTTCAAGTGATGCAGACTGCCCTGACGCTACTGTTAAATTTATCATCCCCGGTTTGGTCTTAAAGACCCTTCTGTGCATCTCTTTTACAGTTTGGTTCTTTCTATCCTCATCTGTTTATTTGACCTTCTAGTTATTCTTTGACTTTCTAGGTATTATTAGACTTTTTAGTTATTTCCCAGTTTTCCTGCTGTATTTCCCCTCTCTTGTTGCTATGCAGAGTTTAACAGAGAGCATCTGACTCTTTTCACAGGTGGTGCAGATGGTGTTACAGCTACCAACACTGTGTCAGGACTGATGGGACTGAAAGCAGACAGCACACCTTGGCCAGCAGTTGGTGGAAGACTGAGGACCACATATGGTGGCATGTCAGGTAGGTGTTGCCCTTTTTGATGTGTGGTACTTCCTTGGAGGCTTTCAAAACATCAGGAGGTCCTTGTAGTGGGCTGGAATATCGTGTCTGCAGTTGCACTGAGTCCTTAAAGCTCGCTGCTGGTCAATGTTTCTAGTAGTCATGACAGATGGAACAGATTAAGTGTGAAGGCTCTTGAGTTGCCCTTTCCTTAATGGTGAAGTGCTACATCAGAGTGCTGTGATGGGGTCACTGGAGAGGGAAGGAAATCTCTTCTCTCATGACCCTTGCTTCTCCTCAAATTTTTCATCCTGTCACAATTGTCAGGCGCCACATTAGACAGAGGCTAATGAAAGGGCATCACAGGGGGAAGTATCAACAATACAAATGCAGTGTATGTTTCATAGCCCAAACTTCAGCTTCCCTCCAGTCTTCCCACCGGGTGAACCCTCTTCTGTGGAGGTTATTTCCACCTCTTCCTGCTGTGGTGAAGATGATAGACTGTGTGAAGCAAACATATGCACATTTCTGTAGCCTATTGGTTGAGATATACAAGAATGTCTTGTGTAGGTCGTATTTCCCACTCCTGCTTCACAGTTTGATTTTAAAACCAGCAGCAAAAACTTCTGCACTCTGGTGCGGTATGTGCACAAGATAATGTGTGTGCAGATACACCAATGTGCAGATGCACTAATAAGCATCTTCAACCTGTGCACTCTGTTGCTGAGACAACATGAACTTAGCCTTGCAAAGACAATACTATGAGCTTCTTCAAGGTAGGAGGATCAGTCTCCTTGTAAATAGAGGTAGCAATGAATATACATAACAGAAGTAACAGCACCCTCCTAATTGAATCACAGAATCAGAGAATTAACCTGGTTGGAAAAGACCTCTAAGATCGTTGAGTCCAACCTATCACCTAACCCATCTAATTAACTAAACCGTGGCACTAACTGCCTCATCCAGCCTCTTATTAAACACCTCCAGGGGTAGTGCCTCCACCACCTCCCCGGGCAGCCCATTCCAATGCCAATCACTTACACTGTCAAGAACTTCTTCCTAACATCCAGCCTGAACCTGCCCTGGCACAACTTGCGTCTGTGTCCTCTTGTTCTGTCACTGGTTGCCTGGCAGAAGAGATCAACCCCTACCTGGACACAACCTCTTTCAGGTGGCTGTAGAGATCAATGAGGTCTGCCCTAAGCCTCCTCTTCGCCAGGCTGAACACCCCCAGCTCCCTCAGCATCTCCTCACAGGGCTGTGCTCCAGCCCCTTCATCAGCCTTGGTGCCCTTCTCTGGGCATGTTCAAGCACCTTGACATCTTTCTTAAACAGAAGGACCCAGAACTGGACACCAGACTCAAGGTGTGGTCTGACCAGTGCTGAGTACAGGGGCAGAAGGACTGCCCTGGCCCTGCTGACCACACTATTCCTGATCCAGGCCAGGATGCCTTTGGTCTTCGTGGCCACCTGGGCACACTGCTGGCTCATGTTCATCTGCTGTCGACCTGTACCCCCAGGTCCCTCTCTGCCTGGGTGCTTTCCAGCCACTCTGTCTCCGACCTGTAGAGCTGCATGGGATTGTTGCAGCCAAAGTGCAGAACCTGGCACCTGGACTTGTTAAAACTCGTGGCACTGCACTGTGTGCATGAAGCAGACACTATTTTATCAGACCAGTCTCCTATCTCACCAAAAAAATGTATGCAGAGGAGCCCAGAGAGACAAAAATAAATTCTTTATTTGATGTGCCTGGTGTTATCCATAGAGAACCAGAAGGAATGTAAAAAGATCAGTTTTAAACAAACTTTAACTGAGATGAGTGTTATTCAGTGGAAAATTGCCTCATTGCTATAGATAACTACATGGAATTTGGAGGTTTTTAGAGAACACTGAAAAGTAAGGAAGAGATAACAGTCAGAAAAAATTGCCATGCCTATTGCATAATGATTATTTCACAGTGGCAGCCCAATAAGATGTTATATTTTAATGCTGTTCAAAATGGGAGGAAGAGTGGAACAAGAGGAGAACAGCAACAGCCCATTTCAATTTCTCTAGCCTGCCATGTTGATGGGAGAAGAATAAAGGAGGTCACAGTGGGTGCTGTGCATTAAAAATTAATAAAAGAACTATTGCAGTAGTATTTTATATAAGTAACACCACTCACTTTTTCTCATTTAAGTTGCAGTTTCTGAATATTCCTTCCTACCATAAGTCTATCTAATAAAATCTATACAATGGCTGCATTATGAGAAGTGTGTCTCTTATGTCACAGGTTTGAAACATCTATGTGGTGTAAATTACAGTGACACCTGCGTGCTAAGCTGTAAGGGAGGACTTAGCAGCACTTCTGTGGTTTATAATTTCTGTGATAAGTGGGACCTGAGGAAAAGATCTTTATTTATTCTAATTCTTTTTATATAAACATGTGTAAGTATAATTTTTTTCCCTGAAGTTTTATGTGTGCCAGAGGAGACTCAGGATGTTATTTTAGGATGCTTATTACCTGTGACACAAATCTATTAAAAAAAAAATGAAAGCCACCATTGTCATTTCACAGACTCACAGAACCACAGGATTAACCTGGTTGGAAAAGATCTTAAAAATCACCAAGTCCAACCTATCACCTAACACCTTGTAATTAACTAAACCATGGCACTAAGTGCCTCATCCAGCCTCCTCTTAAACCTCCATGGATGGTGACTCCACCACCTCCCAAGGAGCCCATTCCAATGCCAATGACTCTCACTGTGAAGAACATCTTCTTAACATCCAGCCTGAACCTGCCCTGGCATAGCTTGAGGTTGTTCTGTCCCTGGGTGCCTGGCAGAAGAGACCAACCACCACCTGGACACAACCTCCTTCAGGTAGCTGTAGTAAGCAATGAGCTCTGCCCTAAGCCTCCTCTTCGCCAGGCTGAACACCCCCAGCTCCCTCAGCATCTCCTCACAGGGCTGTGCTCCAGCCCCCTCACCAGCCTTGGTGCCCTTCTCTGGGCACGTTCAAGCACCTCAACATGTTTCTTAAATGGAAGGGCCCAGAACTGGACACCAGACTCTAAGTGTGGCCTGACCAGTGCTGAGTACAGGGGCAGAAGGACTGCTCTGGCCCTGCTGACCACACTATTCCTGATCCAGGCCAGGGTGCCTTTGGCCTTCGTGGCCACCTGGGCACACTGCTGGCTCATGTTCAGCTGCTGTCAACCAGTACCCCCAGGTCCCTCTCTGCCTGGGTGCTTTCCAGCCACTCTGTCTCCGACCTGTATTGCTGCATGGGATTGTTGCAGCCAAAGTGCAGAACCTGGCACCTGGACTTGTTAAAACTCGTGGCACTGCACTGTGCCCATCTGTCCAGCCTGTCCAGGTCCCTCTGCAGAGTGCTCCTGCCATCTAACAGGTCCACACTTGCTCCCAACTTGGTGTCATCTGCAGACTCACTGATGGAGGACTCAGTCCCCTCATCCAGATCATCAATGAAGCTATTAAACAGGACTGTGCCCAGCACTGATCCCTGGGGCACACCACCAGTGACAAGTGCCAGCTGAATGTGGCACTATTCATTACTACTCTCTGTGCTAGGCCATGCAGCCAGTTCTTAACCCAGCACAGAGTGCCCCTGTCCAAGCATTATGTTTAGGAAAGGCATTTTGTTGCAGACAAATATATAAGGGTTTCCAGCAGAAAACTGGCATCATTAGGGCCCAACCCCACAAAAATGATCAGGGGGTTGGAGCTACGAGGACAGGCTGAGGGAGCTGGGGGTGTTCAGCCTGGAGAAGAGAAGACTCCATGGAGACCTTATAGTGACCTGGCAGTGCCTAAAGTGGGCTACAAGAATGCCGCAGAGAGGCTGTTTGCAAAGGCCTGCAGGGACACGACGAGGGCAATGGCTTCAAACTAGAGCAGAGCAGATTTAGATTGGATGTCAGGAAAAGATTCTCCACCATGAGGGTAGTGGAACACTGGAACAGGTTGCCCAGGGAGCAGGCCCAGGGCCCTGTGTTTGGGGCCCCTTCCCTGGAGCTATTCAAAGTGGTTCTGATCTAGTTAAGGATGCCCCTGCTGAGTGCAGAGGGGGTTGGAGTGGAGGAGCTTTAAAGGTCCCTTCCAACCCAGACTATATATGATCCTGTGAACTCAGTGGGCAAAAGAAAGCACCAGAGCTAATGAAGTAGACAGGCCGCCAGGATATGGCACTATACAAATTACACAAAACCAGGGCAGCAATTTTAAATCAAGAGTGTTGTCAGGCTTACAAGAAAACAAAAAAACAGGAGAGCGTCTCATCTTGTCAGCTGGAGGGGCAGGGTGGCCATGCTTCTGAGGTCTGTGCCCAGCCATGCCAGGGCTGAGCTGCATGGCCTGCAGCCAGACACTTGACCTTTTCGTGCTTTATTTCTTCTGTCTGTGAAATGGCAGCAACACCACTTCCCTGCCCACAGGCTTGTTCTGAAGTGCTCTGTGGTCCTGCCATGCAAGTCATTTCATAGTGTGAAGTATTGGGTTTCTACTCTGTTGTGCTTCAACTTCTTGTTCTGTTTTGTTACCTAATAGACTGAGAAAGTTTTTATTTTTGTTTTTCTAATAAGGCTCTCAAGAAATATTTCTTTTTTTTTTTTTTTAAGTGAAAGTCAACAGTTTTATAGAAGCAATAAATCTGGTGCATTTCCACTTGTTTTACTAAAGCACAGCTGGTTTATCATGTTCAAAAGTGTGCAAACCTAGAGCAGATGCAGCACATAGCCAAGCTGTATTTGGCTCTCTGGGGTGGTTTTTTTTTTTCTGGTTGCAGAGATTGTAGTTATTTCCTGGGCTGTTGGCTTGGCATCACATGCTTGCAGAGGTACAGTAAGTGTGGCAAGAGCCTTTGTCCTACAGGGTGCAGTGTTCATGTTGCTGCGTGACTGTCAGTGGTTGGGAGCCAGCCCCCAGTCCTGCGGAGGTTTCTGTGCACAGTTCAGGCATGCTGGGGAGGTCTGAAATGAAACTAGGCTCAGAGCTGGTGACCTTCAGCATCAGCCGAACAGCAAGGAGCTGCTTGCACTGGAGTATTTCTAGAATGCTGGATTAAACTACATTGTAGATCACCCTGATCTTGCTTAGTTTATTGCCCCCTTCTTTTTATGCATACATCATGAGGAACTCTCCCTACTCCAGCAGCACTGCCTGCTAGTGCAGGGGTTACTCTGTCCGGAAGACTGCTTTTGCTTCAGAGAGTGGAAAGCAGAAGCTGCTGTGCCTGGGGTCCACTGCCAGCAGCAGGGACACATTCCTTCCTTGATGCTAGAGAAGGTGTGGAGAAACACGCCCTGGCCTTTGGACTCTCTTCCCATTCACTACCCTAAGAGCAAATCGAGCCCTGCTTCTGGGTGGAGGGCAGCAGCGTGTGAGAGGAGGCCAGCAGAAAGCCAGAGAGAAGCCACTGCAGTTCCAAACAGGCACTGGGCTCTGCTCACAAGTCACTAATGACAGAACCAGAGGGAATGGCCTCAAGCTGCTCCAGGGCAGGTTCAGGCTGGACATCAGGAAACTGTTGTGATTTGGGAGTTCCTCCTCTGCAGTTCACCAGACTAACTCAGCCGTCTGGAAGTTATGGAATGAAGCTGTATTTTACAGCATAGCACAGATTTACAAGAGGATATACACAAGATATACAGGTATTTACAACTGCAAACAATTGTATACAAGTTAAGAGTAATACAGAATTACAAAACCCCTCCCGAACAGCAGAACTGCTCACAAGGACTCCGAACTAATTCCTCTCCTGTGTTTTTTTTCCCACTCTCTCCCTTATATCAGAAGGCTCACATGCAGGAGTGAGATTGTCTGATAAGGAGTTAGAAGAATGATTAGTTCAGGTTACACAGGTTCGGGCAGAGATAGTTAATATGGAGAGCAGCAGCAGAGACTGACTCACTCTGTTATTGTTTCTTGGTTTTATATCCCAAAACAAAACCAATGAGTGATACACACATCATTATTGTTTTCCTTTCACAGCCAATTATCTAATTTCTCTCATTAAAATATTCCAGTTAGTCTCAAACCAACACAGGAAATGTTTTTTCACAGCAAAGATTGGGATGCACTGGAAGAGGCTGCCCAGGGAGGTGGTGACTCTGGAGTCACCATCCCTGGAGGTATTTAAAAGCCATCTAGATGTGGTGCCTGGGGCCAAGGTGCAATGGCAGACTTGGTGCAGTGGGCAGAGTGGCTGGGCTGGATGATTCTGTGGTTCTATGAATGTCAACACTTCGCACCTCAAAATAGAGCAGCTTGGTCTGCCCTGCTGATGCATACTGAAAGCTCAGGCCTGGGTCTTGTCTGCCAGCCAGCAGGAGCTGAGGTGGGGAGGCTGCTTTATGGTGTCTGTGGCAGGTGGGGTGCGGTGGGTGCCAAAGGGGCTGGTGGCAGGGATAAGATCCCATTGTAAGGAAGTCCTCCTCCTAAAGGCCAGCTGCTCTTGAGAAATTTGCTATGCTCATGCACTTCTCAACTCAATGCAGGCTGCCTTCCCCTGGGAGTGCAAACTCACTCCTCCAGCCTTCACAAAGGTTTCTGTCGATGAGCAGACCATACGTATGTGTTGTTGTTGTGGCCTAGCAGCAGACTGACAATTTGACTGTTCAAAAATGTGCTCCTACATGGCCATGCACTGAAGAAAAGTTTTCCATAATATAGCTTCCCTCTGGCCTTCTCTTCCCTCCTTCTTTTGTCTTCCCCACCTGAAAGCAGCTCTGGATGTCCATCCATATCTGCAGAAGTGAGAGACATTGACAAGGGAGTTTCATGTTAATTCCTTTGCATTTAATAAATGACAGATCATTTCTTATGGCTTTTCTAACATAGGCAAAAATAAGAATAATGAAAAAAGAAGTTTCTCAGCATCCTTGCCAGATCATGAGGTGTTTTAAGAATAGATTTATGTTTTTTTAAAAGTTCGGGGGTTGAGTTTTTATAATCCTTCAAAAAAGGAGAGACTTAATGAGATCACTTCAAAATCCCCATTTAGCCTTGAATTGTCACAGTCAGTGTTTTCTTCCCAGCCAGTCCTTGGGCATCCTTGGGCAGTGTCTCCCGTTTTGATCTACTCTGGTCAGCTGAAAATTGCTAAGCTGTAAGAGCCATCATTGTTTCCTCCTTCCTATTCTTCTGTATGTCATAGAATCATCCAGGTTGAAAGAGACCTCCAAGATCATCTAGTCTGACCTACCACCCAGCTCTGTCTAGTCAACCAGACCATGGCACTAAGTGCCTCATGCAGGCTTTTACTGAACACCTCCAGGGACGGTGACTCCACCACCTCCCTGGGCAGCTCATTCCAATGCCAATCACTCTCTCTGGGAAGAACTTCCTCCTAACATCCAACCTATACATCCCCTGGTACAATTTGATTCTGTTGCCGGTTCCCTGAGAGAAGACACCAACCCCACCTAGCTACAACCTCCTTTCAGGTAGTTATAGACATCAATGAGATCACCCCGGAGCCTCCTCTTCTCCAGGTTGCATGCCCCCAGCTCCCTCAGCCTCTCCTCACAGGGCTGTGTTCCAGGCCTCTCACCAGCTTTGTAACCCTTCTATGGACATGTTCCAGCACCTCAACAGCTCTCTTGAATTGAGGAGCCCAGAGCTGGACACAGTACTCAAGGTGCAGCCTGACCAGTGCTGAGTACAGGGACAGAATAACCTCCCTCGTCCTGCTGACCACATTGTTCCTGGTACAGGCCAGGATGCCATTGGCTCTCTTGGCCACCTGGGCACACTGCTGGCTCATCTTCAGCCTGCTACCCACCAGCACCCCTAGGTGCCTTTCTGCCTGGCTGCTCTCCAGCCACTCTGTCCCCAGCCTGTAACACTGGTTGGGGTTATTCTGGCTGAAGTGCAGAAAGCTGCACTTGGCCTTGTTAAATCTCATCCCATTGGCTTCTGCCCACCCATCCAGCCTGGCCAGGTCCCTCTGCAGGGCTCTCCTACCCTCCAACATATCCACATCTGGTCCTAACTTGGTGTCATCTGCAAACTTACTGATGCTGGACTCAATCCTCTGGTCCAGATTATCAATAAAGATATTGAACAGGACTGGGCCCAGCACTGATCCTTGAGGCACACCACTAGCAAGTGTCTGCCAACTGGATGTGGCACCATTCACCACCATTCTCTGGGCCCAGCTCTCCAGCCACTTCTTGACCCATATCAGAGTGAATCTGTCCAAGGCATGGCTGCCAGCCTTGCCAGGAGCTTGTTGTGGCAGACAGTGTCAAAGGCTTTGCTTTGACAAAGCAAAGACTAGACAAAGGTAGACTACATCCACAGCCTTCCTCACATTCATCAGGCAGGAACCTGATCATAAAAGGAGATCAGGTTGGTCAGGCAGGACCTGTCCTTCCTAAACCCATGCTGGCTGGGCCTGATCCCTTGGCCATCCTGTAGGTGCTTTGTGATGGCACTCAAGATGATCTGTTCCATGACCTCGCCTGGCACTGAGGTCGGGCTGATGGTCTGGAGTTTCCCAGTTCCTCCTTTCAGCCCTTCTTGTGGATGAGCATCACATTGGCATCTTCCAGTCTTTGGGGACCTCTCCAGTGAGCCAGTGAGTCCTCTGCATTGAGTAGTTTTGGCAGGGAAGTATCCTAGTATCCCAGGTGGATGTTTGACCAGTACACTGTTGGATTAGTCTCTCTCTCTTCTCTGTTTCCCTGCAAGAGTCGAATTATTAATACAAAGTGGAACAGCTCTCACAGGATACACACTAAGACTAGCACAGCCTGCTGGCCTCAACACCAGCCTGGCTTGAGCAAGCCAGGTTTAAATCCCAGGTGTGAGCCTGGGTCCCAGGTAGGTTCCCCGGGATTCCAAGTTTAAAACAATTATTGAGACTTGTAAAGGTTTTCTTCAACTTCTACTTCTGTCCTGGTGCCAAACAATACTTGCAGGAAAAATTTCACTTTGATTTTGACAAATTATTGCTTTCTAAGGAAAATTAAATTCAAATTGGCACCGTGGAGCCTCACCTAAGCCTAAGGGCTATGTCAGCCCTATGGATTATGGTGTGCTTGAGATGACATTGTGCTTAGAAGATGCAAGTATTCATCTTTTCTAAGTTTCCAGGAACTAGTCTTTACTCAAAAAGTGGAAACGTTCTAATGAAGCCTTGAAGATACAGTTAAGGAAATAAGATGAACACTAAAATTAATATAGTTTCCCAACTTTTGTGACTAACTTTTGTGTGTGCAAGATTTACTGGTCGACAGCTGAGTGAACATGAGCCTGCAGTGTGCCCAGATGGCCAAGAAGGCCAATGACAGCTGGCCTGTATCAGGAACAGTGTGGCCCGTAGGACAAGGGAGGTTATTCTTCTCCTGTACTCAGCACTGGTCAGGCCACATCTTGAGTCCTGTGTCCAGTTCTGGGCTCCTTAGTTTAACAAAGATGTTGAGGTGCTTGAATGTGTCTGGAGAAGGGCACCAAGGCTGGTGAAGAGGCTGGAGTACAGCGCTGTGAGAAGAGGCTGAGGGAGCTGGGGTCATGCAGCCTGCAGAAGAAGAGGCTGAGGGCAGACCTCATTGCTCTCTACAGCTACCTGAAGGAATGTTGTGGCCAGGTGGTGTTGGTCTCTTCTTCCAGGTACCCAGTGACAGAACAAGAGGACACAGCCTCATGCTGTGCCAGGACAGGTTTAGGCTGGATGTTAGGAAGAAGAGTGATTGGCATTGCAATGGGCTGCCCAGGGAGGTGGTGGAGTCACCATTGTTGGAGGTGTTTAAAAGGAGACTGGATGAGGCTCTTAGTTAATTAGAAGGTGTTAGGTGATAGGTTGGTCTTGATGGTCTCAGAGATCTTTTCCAAACTGGTTAATTCTGTGATTCTGTGTATTTCAGCTTTTGGAGTATAGAAGACATGAGATTTTACCCCAGGTTCTTCCCCTACGTGTGCAGTGCAGAGTATTTCTTTCTTAACAAGAAGCTGATGCAAGTTTTAAATCCTCAGGAAGAACAATGACCTCTGGCTCTGACAGGGATGTTTTACTCTATATAAGTATAAATTATTTTGAGAAGCTTATTTTATAGATAAGGTGCCAGCTTGCCCAGGGAAATGTTAATCCACTGTCAGCAGCTACATGTGTCCCTGAGATCTCTTTCCCTTAAATATATCTTCTAATTGTTAATTGTTTGTTTGTTTTTTTTTTTAACAAAGGGGGTTTTTGAGCTTTCATTGTGTGTTTCCATATTCCAGATGTCTTTTATACAACAGAGGACAATAGGGTAACTATTGCAGGCGAAATAGAGCAGAGCTAATGTTTGAATTTCCCTTGTTCTTTGTCATCTGTTTGTTTCTTTGGGTTATTTTGTTAGGTTTTTTTCAGTTGGTTTGTTTGGTTGGTTGATTTGGGTTTGGTTTTGGACTCTTTTGTCTGGAAGCCAGATCCTTAGGATATAAATTTATAGAACTGTGCACTGGACTTAGGTTGAAAGCAAACCTCTCTCTGATGCACTGTCTCTGTATCCTTTGATTGCTTTGTTGCAAAAAAACATTGCAGTATTTCACAGGAGCAGTTCAAACCCCTCCTGCCTATGTGCTGCTAAGGCTTTGTCACAGTCTTACCTTCTGTAGTATTTTGGCATGATTTGCAGAAATGTGTTGCACAGCATGTTCAGGCTGTGCTGGAGCAAAAAGGGTTCAGAATGTGGTGATCTGTAACTACATAGCTGACCACGAGCAATGTTAGAAGGGCTATACCTACATAGCAGCTTCAGGCACAGTCACAGAACTGTCAGGGTTGGAAGGAACCTCAAAGATCTTTCAGTTCCAACTCCCCTGCCACGGGCAGGGACACCTCACACTAGATCTGGTTGCCCAGAGCCACATCCACCCTGGCCTGCATCAAGAGAAGCATGGTCAACAGGGCAAGGGAGGGGATTCTCTCCCTTTGCTCTCGTAAGACCCAGCCTGGAGTACTGTGTGCAGTTCTGGAGCCCCCAGTAAGGAAGGAAGGTAGAAAGACATGGAACTATTGGAACCAGTCCAGAGAAGGCCACAAAGATGCTCAGAGAGCTCCAGCAGCACGTCTAGGAGTACAAACGACGCAAGTTGGGACTCTACAGCCTGGAGAGGAGAAGGCTTTGAGGAGACCTCGGAGTGGCCTTCCATTATCTGAAGGGGGCTATAGGAGGGCAGGGAAGGAGCTACTTACAAGGTCTTGTAATGACAGGATGAGAAGTTATGGGTTTAAACTGGCAGAGGGGAGAGTGAAACTACATGTTAGGAAGAAGTTCTTTCTGGTGAGGATGGTGAGACACTGGCACAGGTTGCCCAGGGAGGTTATGGCTACCCCCTCTCTGGAGGCATTCAGGGCCAAGTTGGATGAGGCCTTGAGCGACCTGTTCTAGTGGGAGGTGTCCCTGCCTATGGCAGAGGGTTGTAACTAGATGAGCTTTGAGATCTCTTCCAACTGTAAACCATTCTATGATTCTATAATTCTGTGAGGCTGCCACCACCTCCCTGGGCAACCTGTGGCAGTGTCTCACCACCCTCATGCTGAAGGACTTCTTCCTAAGGTCTAATCTAAACCTGCCCTCCTCTAGCTTGGATCCATTCCCCCCAGTCCTATCACTGCCTGACACCCTAAAATGCCCCTCCCCAGGTTTCTTGTATCCCCCTTCAGATACTGAAAGGCCACAAGAAGGTCTTCTGAGATTCTTCTCCTCTCCAGACTGAACAACCCCAACTCTCTCAGCCTGTCCTCTCAGCAGAGCAGCTCCAACCCTCTGATCATCCTCCTGGCCCTTCTGTGGACATGTTCCAGCACAAATGTGTTGCACAGCATGTTCACATTTGCAAGAACAAGAGAAATTCAGAAAGTGGAGTGCTGTAACTGCATAGCTGACCACAAGCAGCGTTAGAAGGGATATACCTAGACAGCAGATTCAGTCATTAAATGTGGCGATGTGCAATGGTTGGAAACCCACAGAAGCAGTTAATTTTAGTGACTTTAGAAGTAAACTGCCTGGTTTTACAATAAAAAAAAAAAAACAATTCTGTCAGACAGCAGTTGTGACCTTTAAGGGAATGCTTTGCAGGCGTGATTTCATTAAATTAGAATGTATGCATTATCTGAATAATTGACATGATTAATAGGGCATGTATTATGGTCTGAAATATCTGAATTATATGGAAAGAGGAAGGCTTAAAGTTAGAATAATAAGGGCTGCCTTTTCATTTAGTGACACATCATCAAAAGGCAAGGGAAAAAAAATAAATAAGAGCCTTCCCCTTCCTAATCAGAGTTCTCTGGGGGACTGTTGCAGTGTGGATTTTGGTTACTAGGAATGCGCGAGAAGCTGCCTGTCACTGAATCACTGAATCACAGAATCACAGAATTAACCAGGTTGGAAAAGACCTCTAGGATCATCGAGTCCAACCTATCATCTAACACCTTCTAATTAATTAAACCATGGACCAAGTGCCTCATCCAGTCCTCTTTTAAACACCTCCAGGGATGGGGACTCCACCACCTCCCTGGGCAGCCCATTCCAATGCCTATCACTCTTGCTATGAAGAACTTCTTCCTAACATCCAGCCTGAACCTGCCCTGGCACAGCTTGAGGCTGTGTCCTCTTGTTCTGTCATTGGGTGCCTGGCAGAAGAGACCAACTCCACCTGGCCACAACCTCCTTTTAGGTAGTTGTAACTGGAAGTATACTAAAACTTATGCACACAGAGGCACTTCTGTTTAGTATAATATTTACCCACTTAAAGACCCTTTTACATTAAGCTATATTTCCAAACCAGTGTTGGTAGGATTAAACCCTCAAATATCTCCACTAGTGCAATTTTAATTTTGTTACATGATTTCTATTAACTGTAGCTGGGACATTAAAAGTTCTGATTTGCATGCACTGTGTCAGGATTCAGAGAGTCCTTGCAGCAGGCTGATTTCTCTTAAGAGTTCTGCCATCACTGGTCTGTGCAGGAGAGATCAGAGCTCTAATAATAGATTTTTGACAGGGAGCTCGCCTGCTACCTGCCCTACACAAATCCTCACTGTTCATGTTTGCTTCATGGCAACAAAGCAGACAGAAGGAAAATGCCAAGTGCTGAGTTTGAGGTATAGCCCTGCCATAGCTTGACATTTCAGCAGAATAGCAGTTTATGAGATGCATAATTTTTCATCTGGGACTGAGCTGCCATTTTCATAGAAGCTTGCAGCTGATCGACTGACTGGAAGTAGGGCAAAGGTTTATGGTGTCGACCAAGGTCTGAGTCCTTCCCATAGCTGTTTAAAAATAAGTATTATTCTCCAGATGAGGCCAGAGGACTAAACACATTTTTTTTTCCTACTTTAAATATTTTTTTCTTTTACCCATTTTTTTTCCCACAAAGAACATGTTTTCCACTTGCAGTGCTTTACATAGTTGATTAAAAATCAACTGTGATTTATTTCATTCACCGAAAGATGAAAGGGAGTCCTGCAAAAAGAACGGACCACGACTCTTTACACACAGCATCTGAACAAAGCCATGTTTTCTCCTCCTCCTCTTACTTTGAATAAAGCTCATTTCAAGCTCGAGATGAATGAAAAGTCTCTCCTCTTGGAGTGTAATTGGTTGCTGCTTTGGTATTGTTACACTTTGAATTTAAATGTTCACGTTCATGCACAGGCACTTGGGAAGCAACTGCGGTGGCGATGCATGCAAGCGAGTGGTTAATTTAGAATTACACATCTCTGTGAGCCCCAGTAACAGTTCACCATGTCACCCCCTCATCTAGAGCAATGGTACAATACCTTGGATTAATTAAAGGAACCTCGCTGAGAACTGAATTCTCAGTATGTCAAGATTTCAGTTTTATGTTAAATATTTTCTAAAGGCCAGACCCTTAAATCTCAGGGGCCGTACCAAGCAGTGAGCTGTGAATCTAACCATAGGCTAACTGCTAATGATAAGGAAAAGAGTCCAAGTTGAGGCAGCTGTAATACAGTCATTGGATTAGGCTATCAATCACTCAGTTCCCCAAGGAACAGGCAAAGACGACAAAACAGTGAAAAGGGAAATTAGGAGGGGAGGGCATGACTAGAATGAGATCCTTCAACAAATGTATCTGTTAGTTGGCTGAGTCTCCCAAGCATCAGACAGAAGTGTCCAACCTTGCTCTCAGAGTAAAAGAAAAGTATTTTCCCAAAACTCATGGCAAACCTTCAAATCATCATTGACTGTACGGAGTTGTAGATGTGCAGTTGGCTATATTCTCCTTCTTTTAGGAGCCCATAAATAGGTCAATGTCTAAACTACTGTGACTGAACACTGGCTTCACTGTTTGCATCAAAGCTCAACCAGAATACATCCACTTGAAATTATTCTTTTCCCAGGTGAGTGGGTTATAAGAGCTTAGGCAGCTTCAATAGAGGAGGCAAAGGAAAAGTCTGACAAAGAAAATGGGGTCCCAGGTCACGTGAACACATTAGGGTGATGAGCTCCGTGCTGGCCATTGTGCATGGCCCACCTTATCTTTTCTGCTGACTGCTTGTTCTCTGCCTGAATCCAGGTTTTGTGGTGCAGGTGTTACTGGAGAGTGATCAGTGAGGCAACTGTCCTCTGTGGAAATTATAAACTGTATCTGGCACAGCACTCAGAGGTTCCAGGCGTAATCCCCCCCCCCCAAAATAAAAACAAAACCCCCAAAAAACAAACCAAACCAAACAAACAAAAACCCAGAATCTGGCAGACTTTGTAACAATTCTGATGAACAATTGTATTAGCAGAGGTCAAAACCCCACAGTACTGACCTGCTGTGTGTCAAGCGTGTTCATTTTTTTCCAGATCTTACTTTGCACATTAGAATCATAAAATCACAGAATCATAGAATTGTCAAGGTTGGAAGGGACCTCAAGCATCATCCAGTTGCACTCCCCACCACCATGGGCAGAGACACCTCACGCTACATCAGGCTGACCAGAGCCCCATCCAGCCTGGCCTGAAATGCTTCCAAGGTGCTTCCACCATCTCATTGGGCAACCTATGCCAGTCTCTCACCACCCTTATGCTGAAGAACTTCTTCCTGAGGTCTAAACTCAATCTGCCCTCCTCTAGCCTGGGTCCATTCTCCCCAATCCTATCACTACCTGACACCCAAAAAAGTCCCTCCCCAGCTTTCTTGTATCCCACTTCAGATACTGGAAGGCTACAGTAAGGTCTCCTGGGAGCCTTCTCCTTTCCAGACTGAACAACCCCCAACTCTCTCAGGCTGTCCCCATAGCAGAGCAGCTCCATCCTTCTGATCATCCTTGGGTCCCTTCTCTGGACACCTTCCAGTGTTGTGGAGGCAGGGAATTAATGTGGCCAAGTCAGGAATTTATATAGAAAAACAGAGTTATTTTATTTTCCCCAAAACCACCCCCAAAACTATATACAGAAATTAATTTAGTTTTAATTAGCAGATTCAGTTAGGTTGAGAAGATCTATAAGAATACCATAGGTAGATTTGACTATTTTGGAAGTCAGAAGTTGGAAAAAGCTTAAGCTATTAAATATAGCATCCCCCACTATTAATCAGGCTGAGCCATTAAGTTCACTCACAGGTGAGTCAGGCTGGCTGAAAGAAAGGGCGGTCCAGATGCTTGTCCCTTCGGTGTCTTTCAGAAGCCTCCGAGGGTCGTTAAGGACTATAAAGCCTGCATAGAGGATGCTTAAGGTGGAAGCCATCCAAAGTGGAGACAGCCCTGTCCCTCAGGAGCTTATCTTTTGGAGTGCCAGGGGCTCCTTCTGCAGAAGCTATCCAGGTGGGGAGAACTCTAAGGTGGGAGCCCCAAGGCGGGAAGTCCCCCAATATTTATACCCTTCCTAGACAAAGAGCTGAGTTACCACTGCCTAGGTGCGAAGACCACAGCCAATCCCCAGCCCAATCCCAGCGCGGGCACTGCACGGGGCACCCCTCGTGCCGGAAGGGTCCCTTGCTCCCCCCTCCACACCTGCAGGGCAGGGGGTGGGGAACAGGTCTTTTCGTGCCTTTTCCTCTCCCATTCAAACCACAGAGAGAGAGGAATTTTGGAGTATACAGGACTCCAGGACATCCAGCACCTCCAGATCTTTCCTGTCACAAGGTCTCCAGAACAGGACACGGTGATGCAGATGAGGTCTCAGCAGAGTGGAGTAGAGGGACAGAATCCCCTCCTTCCCTCTGCTGCCCGCATTTCCCTTGATGCAGCCCAAGACATGCAGCCAGAGCCCATCTTTATTCAGTGGAGGACAATATTCTCATCTTATCTGAAAAGTAAACATGTTTGGTTTTATATTTATAACAAACACATAAATAGATGAATTACATTTAACATTAAAATATGAGTGAACAAACTGAAAAATTACTTTCGTTTAGCATTTGATAGCATGGAGCTTCCTCCTGTTCTTCCTTCTCTCTATGGGACAGCTGTGCCTGCAGGCCAGGTCAGCTGACTACTGTCTTCTGCCAGTTTGGGGCTAGTAGCACAGCTGGCAGTGCACTCCAGTTCTATATTGCAGGCTGTTTCCTCCAACTGGGTCAGTAGATTGGGTAGCCTCAATGACTTAGGTGTCTCTGTGAGGATGTTTGAGCTCATACCAGTCTTTCTAACTACCAAACACTGGATTGATGTGGTTTAGAAATAGGTCAGGGATCAGCTTGAAAGGAAGATTTCACAGTGACATGAAACTCTGCTTTCTGAGATTAATCCAGTTGCAGGACATTTAGACAAGCAAATATGGGAGTTTAGGGAAAAAAAAAAAAAAACAAAAAACAAACCCACAACAAAGAATAATTCTTGAAACAACCTTAAACCCAGGGCATTACTTTACATCCAGCAGCATCAAAAGGATGTATTTACACAATAATTGCTGCTTTCCTACTTCCATGTAGGAGTAGCCTTTGAAAGTTGTGCCTCTGGTTAGCTGTGATTTATGGTCAATCCACCATGATGAATACGACTAAATCCTGATAGCATTCTGTATTTTTTAGTACTCTACTTGAACAATGCATAAATCCTAATGCCAGCTTCACACATAAAACACAGAACAGGAAATAGAGCAGATTTATTCAGCTGGGTAGATTCTGGGTTTGTATTTCACTGGGCACCACATCATCCCTGATGAGTTATTGCCAGAAGCATTTCTAAATGTATTTCACAAACATCAGAGTATTTTTTTAAATCATTCAAATGAATACCACTAAAATATAGTAGGCAACAAAAGGATCTGCATTTTAATGTGCTTTTAAAACCAGAATCACAGAATCAAAGGTTGGAAAAGACCTCTAAGATCATCGAGTCCATTGATAATCCAACTATCACCTAGCACCTTCTAATTAACTAAACCATGGACTAAGTGCCTCATCCAGTCTCCTTTTAAACACCTCCAGGGATGGTGACTCCACCACCTCCCCGGGCAGCCCATTCCGATGCCAATCACTCTTGCTGTGCAGAACTTCTTCCTGACATCCAGCCTGAACCTGCCCTGGCACAGCTTCAGGCTGTGTCCTCTTGTTCTGTCACTGGGTGCCTGGCAGAAGAGAGGTGGCTGTAGAGAGCAATGAGGTCTGCCCTCAGCCTCCTCTTCTCCAGGCTGCACACCCCCAGCTCTCTCAGCCTCTCCTCGCAGGGCTATGCTCCAGCCCCCTCACCAGCCTTGGTGTGTTTCTGTGGACACGTCCAAGCACCTCAACATCTTTCTTAAACTGAGGGGTCCAGAACTGGACACAGGACTCAAGGTGTGTCCTAACCAGTGCAAAAGGACTGCCCTCATTCTGCTGGCCACACTGTTCTTGATACAGGCTAGGATACCACTGTTCTTGGCCACCTAATGGCTGCTGCTTCATATTCAGCTGTCAACCAGTGCCCCCAGGTCCCTCTCTGCCTGGCTGTTCTCCAGCCACTCTGTCCTCAGCCTATAGCACTGCATGGGATTGTTAGATGGCTCAGGTTGGGAGGGACCTGAGAGATCGTCTACTCCAACCTCCTTGCTATGGGCAGATACACCTCTCAACTGGACTCAGCTGCTCAAGGTCTCATCTTGCATGGCCTTGAACACCTCCAGGGAGGAGGTATCCACAACTTCCCTGGGCAGCCTATTCCAGAGTCTCACCATCCTTGTGCTGAAGAACTTCTTCCTCAGATTGAGTCTCCCTCAGCTTCAAACCATTCCCCCTTGGCCTGTCTCTAGAAATCCTCATGAAAAGTCCCTCTGCAACCTTTCTGTAGGATGCCTTTAGGTGTTGGAAGGCAGCTCTCAGGTCCCCATGCAAGCACACCATTGTATGGAGTGAGCTGTAGGTATTCTGCTCACACACAGGACAGAAAGCTCTATCCTACAGATCATTTTAGGAAGTCTGCTGTTACTTAGTTTTCCAATTGATGATTCATTTGCAGCTCCCTATGTTGCCAGGCAGCTGCAAATGTCTTCCCTGGGAAGATGCACAGTGTAACATCTTTACTGAATTCTGTTTAAGTCCCCAAGGGCACTCAGAGTCAGACACCATCTTTTGGGTTAATTAAGCTCCAAGTGAAAACTGTTGAGTGCAGTGTCCCATTGTTTCAGAAGGAGAAATGTGTTGTGTGGCCATGGCAGACACAGAGGTGTTTTTAGCCACGTGAGACCTATCCATGAAATGTTTGATATTATGCCTGACTCAACAGCGGGGTAGGGCTGATCCTGTGACAAACTTTGTTACACGTAGCTCAAAATGAGGAGGAAACTCTGAGGTTTCTTTGCAAGCAAGCATGTCAGTGAAGACCTGGTTAACTGCATGCTTGAACAATCTGATAGCATTCTATGATGCTGTAACTGAATGAGTAGCTGCAGGGAGAGCAGTGGATGTAGTCTACCTTGACCTTTGCAAGGCTTTTGACACTCCTGTAGCATCTTTGAGAGCAAGCTCAGGAGGTGTGGTATGGAAGAGAAGGCAGTGAGATGGGTTGGGAACTGGTTACACAATAGAGTGCAAAGAGTGGTGATCAATGGTGCCAAGTCCAGCTGGAGACCTGGAACTAGTGGAGTCCCCCAGGGATGTTCAACATCATCAATGACATTGATGAGAGCATAGACAGACAAACAGACAGAGTCCGCTCAGCAAGTTTGCTGATGATACGAATCTGGGAGGCTTGGCTGATACAGCTGAAGGCTGTGCGGTCACTCAGTGAGACTTGGACAGACAGAGCTGGGCAGAGACGAACCTGATGAGGTTCAGCAAGGATGAATGCAGAGTCCTGAACTGGGAAGGAAGGATAAGTGGATGTTAGGAGTTGGAAGGACCAGAAAATCCAGCACAGGTTGCACAAGAACACTTCCAGACAAGGCTGGAAAGGCTCCAGAGAAGGAGAGTCCACAACGTCTCTGGGCAGCCAGTGCCAGTGCTCTGGGACCCTTCCAGTCAAGAAGTTCTTCCTCATCTTGAGCTAGAACTTCCTGTGCTGCAGTTTCCATCCCTTGCCCCTTATCCTATGCCAAGGCCACCCAGGACCCCATTGGCCTTCTTGCCCACCAGGACACATTGCTGTTGATGCAGAACTTGTTATCCAACAGCACTCCCAGGTCCTTCTCTACTGGGCTGCTCTCCAGCAGATCACCTCCTAAGCTGTACTGGTGGAGTTTATTGTTCCTTCTCAAGTGCAGGACTCTGCACTGATCCCTATTGAACCTCCTCTCTGCCCAGCTCTCTCCAATCAGTCCGAGTCTCACTGAATGGCTGCACAGCCTCCAGGTGTCTCAGCCAAGCCTCCCAGTTTGGTATCAATAATGTGGGGTGGTAAAAGCCTTCAAAGAGAAAATTGTTGCTTACAATCTCTTTCCCAAACATTGGTTTCTTCCAGGGCAGTGTCAAATATCCTTTGCTATTTCTTTATGTTTCTCATACTAAGAGAAGGCAGGCAGTAGTAGTGTTCTCTTCTGCCTATTGCTGTCTGCCCACACGGTCTTTTTGAGCTGCTGCTACTGCCAGGACACCTATGAGTCTGAGAGCCCTTGCCAAAGAGTGCAGGGGCTTGCTGCGTTACAGCACTTGCTGTTGAGGATCTCACGGGCATCTGTGAGTGGTCACAGAATCACTTTAGAGGTTGGAAGGGACCTCCAGAGATAGAATCATAGAATGATTTGGGTTGGAAGGGACCTCAAAGCTCATCTAGTTCCAACCACCTACCATAGGCAGAGACACCTCTCAGTAGAACAGGTTGCTCAAGGCCTCATCCAACCAGGCCTTCAACACCTCCAGTGAGGGAGCAGCCACAGCCTCCCTAGGCAACCTGTGCCAGTGTCTCACCATCCTCTCTGGAAAGAACCTCTTCCTAACCTCCAGTTTAAATCTCCCCTCTGCCAGTTTAAACCCATTACTCCTCCTCCTGTCATTACAAGACGTTGTCAATGGCCCCTCCTCAGCTCTCCTGTAACCCCCGTCAGATACTGGAAGGCCACTCCAAGGTCTCCTCAAAGTCTTCTCTTCTCCAGGCTGCAGAGCCCCAACTCTCTCAGCCTGTCCTCATAGCAGAGCTGCTGCAGCCCTCTGAGCATTTTCATGGCCTCCCCTAGACTTGCTCCAACAGTTCCATGTCCTTCTTGTGTTGAGTCCAAACCCCCTGCACCTAAGGGTTATCCTGCTGGATTTCAGGCTCTTGACTGGGAGGTCGTTATGCTTCTTCATTGTCAGTGTAAGGAGACAGGCACTCTCAGAGGGTCAGGTCCTTTTTCACTCCGGTGACTGCATCAGAAAGTAGTGATTAGTGTGTTTGTAATTTATGTAGCACTGCAACATGCCTCAGACACTCTGTACTTGCATTTTGTGGTGAAATTCTTGTGGTTAGGCGATGTAAATGATTCTGTATTTTCTGATACAGGTTGGACTTCTTTTTGCTTTTGTTTTTGGTTGGTTTGGGTTTTTTTGGAACACATAAGACAGAACCACAAGATGTTATTAGGAGTTGGAAGGGACCCCCAAAGATCATCGAGTCCAACCCCGCTGCAGGGCAGGATCACCTAGAGCAGGTCACATGTATCTTATTTTAGCCCCGTCCATCTTCTAATCTTATACCACAGGAGAAAGTGATATTTGTATGCTTGACATTAAAATATCTTCCAATCCTTTCATGTCAAGCATCTGGGGTTTTTCTGTATTTCAGTAAGCCCTAATAGCAGCCCTGCAATCCCTTAATGCTGGTTCTCAGATTCTTGTTACAGTAGGTATATGGCACACATCTCCAGGTTTAAGGTGCTGAAAACTTATTTCAGCAATTTAATCTCAGTGTTAGGAAAAGGATCACAGCAGCTGCTATAGTATTTTGTATTTATCTAGTAGTTTTAAAGACTCCTGACATGCTCCCTGAGAGCTAAATATTGACAAGCATGCTCTGGCAAGCGAGATCAGGCTTGGTGAGTTAATGTAAAGCTCAAGTCTCCGCATTGACATCGTAACCTAAGTCTGGAAACTATTATCCTACAGCATTTATTTTGGCTGTATAGGTAATACTGTCCACTTCAATTAGAAATTCCTACTGTATTCTTGGTACTGTAACTATGGATTTGTGTTTGATTTCGGACTACAATATATGTGAAGTTGCTTGTACATCTATGCTGGTGTCTTCAGTAAGTGCAGAGTCCTGCACCTCCAAAGGAACAATAAACTGCACTAGTACAGGTTAGGAGGTAATCTGCTGGAAAGCAGCCCTGTGAAGATGGACCTGGGAGGGCTGATGGATAACAAGTTCTGCGTGGGCAGCAATATGCCCTGGTGGCCAAAAATGCCAGTGGGGTCCTGGGCAGCATTAAGCAGAGTGTGTCCAACAGATCAAGGGAGATTTTCCTTCCCCTCTACTCTGTCCTGGTGAGGCCCCACCTGGAGTATTGCATACAGTTCTGGGCTCCCCAGTTCAAGAGGGATGGAGATCTGCTGGAGAGAATCCAGCACAGGGCTACAAGGACGCTGAAGGGACTGCAGCACTGCCTGATGAGGAGAGTCTGAGAGCCCTGGGGCTGCTTAGTCTGCAGAGGAGAAGGCTGAGAGGGGATGTGAGCAATGTCTGTAAATAGCTGAGGGCTGGGGGTCAGGAAAGAAGGGACAGGGACAGCCTCTGCTCACTTGTGCTCTGGCACAGGACAAGGGCCAAGGGATGGAAACTGCAGCACAGGAAGTTCCAGCTCAACATGAGGAAGAACTTCTTGACTGTTAGGGTCCCAGAGCCCTGGCACAGGCTGCCCAGAGAGGTTGTGGAGTCTCCTTCTCTGGAGGCTTTCCAGCCCTGTCTAGATGTGTTCCTGTGCAACCTGTGCTGGATTCTCTGATCCTGCTCTGGCAGGGGTTGGACTGTAAGATCTCAAGAGGTTCTTTCCAACTCCTAACATTCTCTGATCCTGTACTGTGTATAGAACCACATGTGACAGAACAAAACCTTCATGACTTCAAACCTCCAAAATAGAAGTAAACACTGAGTGTGAAAGCATTTTAAAATCATATTTGTCTTGTACACTGGAGAACATACCAGAGCCTAAAATTGTGCCTCTGAAAGCGGTTGATCACAAGCAAAGCTTGGTCTTGTATTCACGCTGGGATGTCATTTAGGATATTGTATTCTTTAAGTAAAAAGAAAATCAATCTTTCTTTCTTTCTTTCTTTCTTTCTTTCTTTCTTTCTTTCTTTCTTTCTTTCTTTCTTTCTTTCTTTCTTTCTTTCCTTTCTTCATTTTTTCCCCCTAATCGTAAGTGCATCACATTTTTAGTGCTTGTAGTTTACATTTTGAATTGCTGAATAAAGAACTTAAGCCTATTTGGACTTCAAGTAAACTTGGCTTATACACTAAATTGATTACCAGATGCATTGTGCACCATACGGCGTTGTATGGTCTTTGTGTGCTTTATAGTATTTTCTTGAATTACCAGCATTTGTTTTGATTCCAAAAATGCACTTGTCTCAGCTCTCTGGTGCCTTGGACTTAAATGCTGGCTTTTCAGTGCTGAACAGATGTGTTAGAGTTTCACAGGGAACATTTATGCTTTTGTGAGCCCTCATCTTTTAGCTTTCCATGTGCGGTATTCTGTCAATGGTAGCTCATGCAAATGGGCTCTCTTGGTTTTCACAGCTACAACCAGTGCTGAAAATCATCTTCAGAATGCCTGCTAGTTCTGCCTGACCAAGAACGGTGAGGAAGCAACCCAGGTTTGCTCTTGTGCACCAGATAGAATTTGGGGTTTGGCCCCTGTGCTGGTTTGAAGCTACCTGGAATATTTTAAAGAGAGAAATTCAATCATTGGTCATGAGAAGAAAATAATGATGAAGTGTATATCGGCCATTGGCTTGCTGAGAAGGATAAAAAGCCCAAATATAAAGAATTTCCCTTCACTCTGTCCCAGGACATTGCCCTACTTGTTTCTCCTTTGATCTGCTCTAATATCTCTCCTCTGATCTCAGCTAGCATCTACCATGTAAGTTTCGTTGGCTTTCGTTTGCTTGTTTGAGATAGTAGAGGGAGAAAGAGAGGGTAGTTTTCAGCCCATTCTGGGCAATTTCTTTGTCTGAGAGGGAGTTTGGATTTCTGTGTTATTTCTACTTTTTATATAATACAACTCCAGGCTGGGTGGTGAATGGCTGAGAGCAGCCCTGAGGAAAAGGCCCTGGGAGTTTGGGTTGATGAAAAGCTCAACATGAGCTGGCAGTGTGAGTGCAGCCCAGACAGCAACTGTGTGCTGGGCTGCAGCAAGAGCAGCGTGGTCAGCAGGACAAGGGAGGGGATTCTGCCCCTTTACTCTGCTCTCCTGAGAAACCACCTTGAATACTGTGTATAGTTCTGGAGCCCCCAGCACAAGAACATGGAACTGTTGGAGTGAGTCCAGAGGAGGCCATGAAGATGCTCAGAGGGCTGTGGCAGCTCTGCTGTGAAGACAGGCTATGAGAGTTGGGGCTCTGCAGCCTGGAGAAGAGAAGGCTTCGAGGAGACCTTAGAGTGGCCTTCTAGTACCTGAAGGGGGTTACAGGAGGGCTGAGGAGGGGCTATTTACAAGGTCTTGTAGTAACAGGATGAGGAGTTTAACTGGCAGAGGGGAGATTTAGACTAGATGTTAGAAAGAAGTTCTTTGCAATGAGGATGGTGAGACACTGGCACAGGTTGCCTAGGAGGTTGTGGCTGCTCCCTTCGTGGAGGTGTTGAAAGCCAGGTTGGATGAGGCCTTGAGTGACCTGTTCTAGTGGGAGGTGTCCCTGCCTATGGCAGGGGTTTCAAAATGGATGAGCTTTGAAGTCCCTTCCAACCTAAACCATTCTGTGATTCTATGAGTCTATAATTGTAAGTACTTGTACATACTTGTAAATATATTGTGTGTGTATATGCTTATAAACTTTGCCATGCTGCTAAGCCATCTGAGCTGGTGTGGTAAATTTCAAATAGTCTGTGTGTGTGTGTAAGTTCCTAACCCACTTCACCCCCAGAGATAAATTCCCACATTTACTCAGCATTTGGATGTAAAATGAAATTGGTATTTACGAAAGTAGGCTAAATGTAAATGGTAATAATCATATACAAAGGCATATGTGCAGATACAACTAGACAATAGCCCAGCCACACCCCTGAGCACCCCCCTGGACAAATTCCAGGGGCTACTGTCAGCTAACACACTACTATCTCTCCCTGCTCACAGTCAGTGTCCTTACCACTAACCCAAACAATGAGAAGGAGGACAGGACTACAGTTCAGAGGAGTACAGCAGAAAGGGGACAGAAGGGTCAGGGACAACCTCTAGTCCTTATTAGATAGGGAGGGGAACATAGTGACAAAGGATGAGGAAAAGGCAGAGGTGCTTAACAGCTTCTTTGCCTCAGTCTTCAATAGTGGGACAGGTTGTCTCCAGGACAACTGGCCTCCTGAGCTGGCAGGTGGAGCCAGGGACCAGTATAGTCCCCCTCTAATCCATGAGGAGG
>WAAF01008952.1:27352-59508 GCA_013400475.1 Tricholaema leucomelas
ATTCTATTCTATTCTATTCTATTCTATTCTATTCTAAAACAGGAGAGAGAAATAGAAGAGCACACTCCAACTCCAAGCCATATAGAAACTTTTGGACCAGTGGAATGGGATAAGCATCTCTCTTACATTTTGTCCTTCCCCCTGATCTCTCTCTTGAATTCTCTGGAAAAGTTTTAATTACAATTTACAATTAAGACACTATTCTTCAAAGTGTAACAGCCCTCCAGAGTTTCCCATGCACTCATTCTCTTCTGGGAGATAAAAATGGTACACCTTCGTACAGCATTTGGATGTCCTCTCCTAGAAGGCACCACAGAAATGCCAAGTCTTGCTGCTGCACATTTAGCAGCAACATTCTGTCTGCTGATCAGTATTTGGAGATCAACAAGCACTATGGGGGGCCCTGGGTCTCTGTTAATTGACCTTTACTTTGTTCACTGAAAACAATTGAATGCAGTTTAGAAGTTGTGTTGGTACCATTTTTCTTCAGTGGAAGCTGAGGGGATGAGTAAGTACATAAATTAAGTTCCTTACCCTCTGAGCTGCCCTCATTGGATAACAATTAAAATGATCTGACAGAGCAATACACTAAATTCCCTTGCATCCCCTTATGCTGCTCTGAATATATCAAACAAATTAGTATTTAGGCCCATTAAAGCTGTTATTTTGTTATTAATGCAGCAAGCAGAGTTATGATACAGGTGTGTAATTTTACCTTGAGATCAGCATTGAGGAATGTGGGTGGTCACAAGGAGGACTGATAAAACCATGTTTTAATTATCAACCCTCAATAGCATGTCCAATGCTAATATAGGTCTCTATGCATAAAATTTGTGCTTCCTTTATGTCACAGATAGTTTACACTGTGTAGATATTAAAGTCAGTTAGGAGACTTTCTTGTGGCCTTCCAGTATCTGAAGGGGACTCCAAGAAAGCTAGGGAGGGATTTTTAAGGGTGCCAGGCAGTGATAGGGCTAGGGGGAATGAATCCAATCTAGAGGAGGGCAGATTTACATTAGACATTAGGAAGAAGTTCTTCAACATCAGGGTGGTGAATCACTGGAACCCTTACAGTCAAGAAGTTCTTCCTCATGTTAGGTGAAACTTCCTGTGCTGCATTTTCCATCCCTTGCCTCTTGTCCCATCCCACCCAGGGCACAAGTGAGCAGAAGCTGTCCCTGCACTTCCTTCCTGACCCTCAGCCCTCAGCCATTTACAAACATTGCTCAGATCACCTCTCCGCCTTCTCCTCTCCAGACTAAGCAGCCCCAGGGCTCTCAGCCTCTCCTCATCAGGCAGTGCTGTAGTCTCTTCATCATCCTTCTAGCCTTCCCTTGGACTCTCTCCAGCAGATCCCTGTCCCTCTTGAACTGGGGAGCCCAGGGCTGTATGCAATATTCCAGGTGGGGCCTCATAAGGGAAGAGTAGAGGAGGAGAAGAACCTCTCTTGATTTGCAGGAGACACTCTGCTTAGTGCCCCCCAGGATCCCATTGGCCTTGCCCACCCAGACACATTGCTGCCCATGCAGAACTTGTTATCCACCAGCAGATGAGAGTGAATGACCCTGAATATGCACAGTGTTCATATGAACTTCAGTGTTTCTAAGGCCAAGCTGGATGTGGCCCTGGGCATCCTGATCTAGTGTGAGATATATTTGGCCATGGCAGGAGGATTGGAACTGGGTGATCCCTTGAGGTCCCTTGCAGCCCTGACAATTCTGTGATTATTTTGCTTTCCATTAAGACATTAACTCTTCAGCTTGTCATACGCCATCAGCTAAAGCAATGCCATGAAGCCTCCTGTAGTTGTGAAAGAACAGAAGGAAAAGCCTGGCTTTGAAATTGTTGTCCATGTACGGCCACAACATCAGCTTGACGATGGAGAGAAGGAGTTCCTTTTGTTTTGTGGGAAACTAAGTATTACCACAGAAGTGTCATTACAAAAATACCCAAGGGTAAGGACCTAAATAATTATAAACCTGTGGACCTAGTTCTGAAGTTGTGATTGCAACAAGGTGAGGTTCTTGTGTGCTGAGTACTGCACATCTGTCGTGCAGTGTTTTGATGTCTGCAAGAGCTGTTAGCCAAATATTTCCACTCCTGACATCCTGTGAGCAGCTGCCAGTCTTGAAGCTGATTGATGCTGAGCAGTAGAGCACTTTCATTACATGTTGCCAGCTTCTGAGGACTGATCTCATAACCTACAATGTCTTCCAAGGAGTGATGATGCCTCTTCTTTCTGGAACTAATCACATCTGAAGAAAGTGAAAGGGTGAAAACATTTTTTTGTCTGGAGAAGTTTCATTGTGTTGTAGGCTGCTCTGCTACAAAATGATGACAGTGTTTTTTCTGCCAGAGGTAACACTGGAGGAAGAGAACTTTACAGGAAGAGAGATGTTTAAATATAGGCAACTAGATCTGTGAGGCGGCTTGGCTCAAGGCTATGAATTTATTTGTGGCTCTCTATTTTTCATTGTCTGTGTTGCAAACCAGTCTGCTGCCATGGTGTGCTGCTTGCAAAGTCTTTGCTAACATTTCATTAATTGTATTTGTGGGACTGTGCCTTGTCCAGACCAGCGCACAGATCTGCAAGTTCAGGGACCAAAGAGTACAAGAAGAATCATAGAATGGTTTAGGTTGGAAAGGACCTCAAAGCTCATCTAGTTCCAACCTCTCACCATAGGCAGAGACACCTCCTATTAGAACAGGTCGCTCAAGGCCTCTTTCTACTGAGTCTTGAACACCTCCAGGGAGACCACACTCTCTTGCTAGGGCCTAGGCAACCTGTAATCATGCTTTTGAAGTTTTTCAAAGGAGAAAGACTGCATAGAAGCACAGCAGGGAACTTAGCAGCAAATATTGCTCATGGGGGACTCACAGTTTATGGAGAGTTTGTGCCTTCTTTGAGCATGATTTAAATTTATTCATTCTTATCCTGTCTCTGTGTCCTTTAGAGACTGATCTGTAAAGTTCATCAGGAACTGTCAGAGAATGGGAGATTCTTGTGCTTTCCTCCCAGAACAAGTCAGAGAAAGAAACTAATGCTAGTGAAAAACTGATGTATAATGGAACCTTCAAGCGCTGCTTGCAGGAACAGCTTGAGATCATAGATTCACAGAGTTGTCAGGGCTGGAAGGCACTTCAAGGATCATCCAGTTCCAACCCCCCTGCCATGGCTAGGCACACCTCACACTAGATCAGCTTGCCCACAGCCACATCCAGCTGGCCGTAAACACTTTCAGGGATGAGGTTTCCACCACCTCCCTGGGCAACCTGTGGCAGTGTCTCATCACCCACATGCTCAAGAACTTCTTCATAACATCTAATCTGGATCTGCCCTCCTCTGGCTTGGATCCTTTCCCCTCAGTCCTATCACTACTTGACACCTTAAGAAGTCCTTCCCCAGCTTTCTTGTAGCCCCCTTCAGATACTAGAAGGCCACAAGAAACTCTCCTTGAGCCTTCTTTTCTCCACACTGAACAACCCAAACTCTCTCAGCCTGTCTCCAGATGCTGACATTGACCAAACACAGCAACATGAACCTCCCAATGACTGTATTTATACTTTAACGACCACCTAAAGTTGGAAAGCTTCTGCTTGAAAGATCCTTCAGGTTCTCTATTAAAGTAAATATGACATGTCTTGGGAACTGAAGAATGATCCCAAGAAACTCTCTCCAGCAGAACAGAGCCAGAAGCCAGCTGTTCTCTCCAATTCATAATTTGACCATAGCATCAAGAATCATAGATTGGTTTAGGTTGGAAGGGACCTCAAAGCTTATCCAGTTCCAATCCCCTGCCATAGGCAGAGACACCTTCCACTAGAACAAGTTGCTCAAGGCCTCATCCAACATGGCCTCATCCTCCCTAGGCAACCTCTGCCAGTGTTTCACTAAGTTATAACTGGTCCAACAAAACCCACATCACTTCCAGCGTTCAGTGTGGACAGCACTAGTTTTTTTTCTTCTTCACATACATCTCTCTCTGCCCAGATCCCTTGGTGCCAAACTCCAACACTGCAAAATGATATTGTCAAAAGCCCCCATGCTTTCCTGCTTTTCCCAATTCTATGCTGGTAGCAGCAGCTTGCTTTCCAAATATCTCAACAGACTCCTCCTTTCTGAATGGTGCTGTAGCCCACCAGCTTGCAGACACATGCAGATCCCCATGAAGAGTCAAGGTAGGTAGTTTCCACTTACTGCTGGGAGGGAAAAAAAAGTGTCAGATAACTTCCCACTTGTCCTGTGGCAGACAGATGAGAAGGGCTGTGCTTATCAACTACCTTAGGTAGAGCTGTAACTTCCCACTCGTCCTATAGCAAGTGAATGGGAGGGACTGCGTTCATCAGCTGCCTTAGGTACAGCTCTCAGTTCTCCTGGTCTTGGTTATGTGAGTCTTGAGAAATGGGAAGTGTTGAAAGAAACGGCTATGATACACATAGTGTTGAAATAAACATTTATTTTAACACATTGTATGTGATGAGCCATTTATTTTAACACTTTTCACTCAAAGTGTTGAAGTAACAGGTTTTATCAGGGGACGTGTCATCCACTGTTTTATGTATATGTGAATATGGAAATGGATCTGCTGAGTGTGCCTGTATCTATATGCTCACCCAGATTGTATGGATGCATAATAATAATGAGATGGGAGACGTGTGTGTAGACACAGACACCACTGCACAAGCAAATACAGCCTTTTCTGCTGAAACTGAGTCATTCTTTCCTCAAAACATTTGTGTTCGTGCCATCATCTTTTTCACGTATTTTATGTATCTACAGCTAAATATATCTATAAAAATTTCTATTACTAGACAGTAACAGCTGGATGAGATCAATAAAATAGAGAAATAGGGAAAAAATAAAATACATAAACTGCAGAATAAGATAAGAATGATCCTGAGCTACGCAAAGGGAGAAGGAAAGAAGGAAATACTTTGAACTGTATAGATATCTAGAGCTGTTTTCTTTAGTTTGCTGCTTTTCCATTCATTCTGATTCCGTTTTTTTTGGAAATCACAGGATCAGAAGATGTTAGGGGTTGGAAGGGACCTCTGCAGATCTTACAGTCCAACTGCCCTGCCAGAGCAGAACCAGAAAATCCAGCGCAGGTCACACAGGAGCACATTCAGACAGGGCTGGAAAGGTACAGATAAGAAGACTCCACAACCTCTCTGGGCAGCCTGTGCCAGTGCACTGGAACCCTTCCAGTCAAGAAGTTCTTCCTCATGTTGAGCTGAAACTTCCTGTGCTGCAGTTTCCATCCCTTTCCCCTTGTTCTATGCCAAGGCACAAGTGAGCAGAGGCTGTCCCTGTCCCTTCCTTCCTGAACCCCAGCCCTCATCTATTTACAGACCCCCTCTCAGCCTTCTCCTCTGCAGACTAAGCAGCCCCAGGGCTCTCAGCCTCTCCTCATCAGGCAGTGCTGTGGTCCCTTCAGCATCCTTGTAGCCCTCCCTTGGGCTCTCTTCAGCAGATCCCTGGCCCTCTTGAACTGGGCAGTGCAGTTTTTATGATGGACTTCTGAAAGAAGTGGTTATTAAACAGTACAGGGATGCTTCCAGTTTTGTAAATGATCTGCATAGTTGCTGTACTGCTTTTCTTAGTAATGTTCTTATTTTTCAGTACAGTGCAGGAACCTCAGCATGCTGCTCAGCAGCCAGTTACCACTCCTTCAGTGTGTCCTTGGAGACACTAAACTGCCTTTGTATGGTTAGAATCACATATGCATGGACATGCACATCCCAGTTTCTGGAACCAGGCTCACACGGACTGTGGTAGTTGTTAAGGAAGTTAAAAGCAGCTCAGAGGTCATGCTGCCTCCAAGGCTGCCAGAGCCAAGACCATCTTTGAACAAATCTGCAAGCTTCTGGGTGAATAGCCACAAACACTCCTACTAGACTTCAAGTTAAACACGTCTGTTTCTGCACCAGAATATATGGGCAGGGAGACACGCAGCTTGTTAAAGTGAAGCACTTGCATCTTTCAGGGGGAAGAGTTGCCTGACAGAGATTGGAGCTCATCCATCTCCCTGGGATGGCTGCAGTGGTCTTGTATGGCAATATTGCTTAGATGGGATGTCCCTTGGATTTTGTGCTGAGCTAGTTCACCTGTCTTTTTCCTTGGTTTATGTTGGGAGCATACCTGAGTGATTAGCATCATTTTTATGATTTTATCATTGTTATTGACTTCATTAGTTGTTTTATTTTATTAACACTACCACTCTCTCAGTAAAAGGCAATTTTTGTCCTAGCCCACTCAAGGAGTGATCAGAGATCAGTGATCACAGGATGTTAGAGGTTGGAAGACACCTCCATAGATCTTACAGTCCAAGTTCCCTGCCAGAGCAGAAGCAGAGAATCCAGCACAGGTTGCACAGGAACACATCCAGACAGGGCTGGAAAGGCTTCACAGAAGGAGACTCCACAACATCTCTGGGCAGCCTGTGCCAGTGCTCTGGAACCCTTCCAGTCAACAAGTTCTTCCTCATGTTGAACTGAAACTTCCTGTGCTGCAGCTTCCATTTCTTGCCCCTTATCCTATGCCAGGGCACAAGTGAGCAGAGGCTGTCCCTGTCCCTTCATTCCTGACTCCTAGCACTCAGAGTGCAGTGAACCTCCCACAGCAGCACACTGTGCTCAGCCCTGTGGCACCAAAGAGGGTGGCTTAGACTCAAAGTCAAGATGGGGAAGTAATAGCGAAGCAGTCCATAAAAAGGAAGGACAGACTAAGCCAAGCAAAGAGCACAGAAAACGAGGTGTGAGCCACTTTCCAGCTTTAAGTCAAACCAAAGTGGAAAGCATGAATGAAATTAAATAATGGACACCTGCTACCTTGCAGCAACAAATCCTTTGCTAGGTTGCAGGCAGATCACCAGAAGTATTGATTTTTAGCGTATCTATAGTTTTCAGTAAGAAAATGGCTTTGCTAGAAAATGTGTGACCAGCTCTTGCAGCAATCACAAAACAATTTGTGTCGATCCTCTTGATTTTTCCTACTGAAAATTTGGTATCGGTGAAAATTCCCTCATGTCTTCATGGATAGATAATATTTACAGATAGGAAAACGTTATTTCCCCCTGCCATCTTTCTCTGATTCTTACCTTTTTAATTGAGAGCAGTCTCTGATGGCTGCTAAACATTTACTGAATGAGAACTCTGGTGGGCTTATGAACTTTCTGCTGAAAGAGCATAAATAATCAATACTATCAATTAAAAAATGGTAAATTTAAATACTAAAAAGGACACTGATTTTTCTCTGTGTTTATGGAAGTTCCACCTTTTTTATCTAGTTAAGCACAGGGTTTTTTGAATTGGAAACTAACCTACACCCTAAAAAGTCCCTCCCCAGCTTTCTTGCAGACCCCCTTCAGATACTGGAAGACCACAATAAGGTGTCCTCAAAGCCTTATCTTCAGTTTGGAGAAAGCAGACATCTTCCAAAGTCACTAAGATTAACTGCTTCTGCAGGTTCCTAACAATAATAACGTTACCACATTTAATGTCTGAATCTGCTATTGAGCTATGTGCCTTCTAACGCTGCTTGTGGAAGTTACAAAGCCCAACGTTATGGAACTCTCTTGTTCTGGAAACCCCGAACAAGCTGTGCAATACATTTGTCTTGGAATGTGTCCAGAGAAGCGCCACAGGGATGATCAGAGGGCTGGAGCTGCTCTCCTGTGGGGTCAGGCTGAGAGAGTTGGGGATGTTCAGTCTGGAGAGCAGTAGGCTCTAAGTATCTGAAGGGCTCTAAGTATTTGAAGGCTCCAGTATCTGAAGTGGGCTACAAGGAAGCTGGGGAGGGACTTTTTTGGGTGTCAGGCAGTGATAGGACTGGGGGGAATGGGTCCAAGCTAGAGGAGCACAGATCCAGATTAGACATTAGGAAGAAGTTCTTCAGCATGAGGGTGGTGAGACACTGGCACAGGTTGCCCAAGGAGGTGGTGGAAACCTCATCCCTGGATGTTTTTAAGGCCAGCTGAATGTGATTGTGGGCAAGCCGATCTAGTGTGAGATGTTGCTGCCCATAGCAGGAGGGTCTGGAACTAAATGAGCCTTGAGGTCTCTTCCAGCCCTGATAATTCTGTGTGATTCTGTGTGAAACTCTCTTTTTCCCTGTGAAACATTCGACTCAAAGCTGTAAGTATTCCAACTAGAATCAAATAGAGAGTAAGCTCTGAAATAAAAAGAGGGGGAAAGTAATTATCAGAGAAAACATGGACACACTATTGATTTATCAAGCCATAAATGTCATAAATAGTCAGGGTACACTAAAAAAAGGGAAATGCTGTCAGTCGATGTGATTTCAAAGGCAGCAATAGCAGAGTGAGACAGGAAGTATTTGAAATCTGCAGAATCATTACCTTCATTCTAAAGCCCTGGGGTAGGGCCCTGACCTTGGTGTAGTCAGTAGAACCTTTGCCATTTGGTAGTTTTGGCAGATCACCCTTCCCAAACTGTCTGTAAGATGAAGCCTTAGATGGCCATTGTTTTGAAGATACAGGCTGAGTACTGTAGAGACCTGCCATGGAATTAATATTCCCTCCTGTGCTCCATTTGGCCAATGAACGGTTAACAGTTGTGATTGGAAATAGCCAAAGCCTGAGTAAAAGTGCATTTTGGAGAATAAATCTAATGAAGAGTAACTGAGGGAGCTGGGGATGGTTAGTGTAAAACAGAGGAGGCTGAGGGCAGAACTCATGGCTCGCTACAGCTACCTGAAAGGAGGTTGTACGGAGGTTGGCACTGGTCTCTGCTCATAGGTCCTTAGTGATAGAACAAGAGGGAATGGCCTCAAGCTGCAGCAGGGCAGGTTTAGACTGGAAATGAGAAAGATTTTTTTCCCAGGAAGAGTGGTCAAGCACTGGAATGAGCTGCCCAGGGACGTGGTGGAGTCACCAAGCCTGGCTGTGTTTAAAGGTGGTTTGGCTGTGGTGCTTGGGGATATGGTTTAGGGTGAACCTTGTAGACCAGGGTTCTCAGTTGGACTTGGTGATCCTGAGGGGCTTTTCCAACCTGAATGTTTATGTGATTCTGTGAATTGTGTTGTTCTTGTAGGTTTGAAAGGACTTTTGACTACAGCATCTCTCAATTCTCTTAGGAACATATTTGGTTGGTCTTGGTGATCCTGAGGGGCTTTTCCAACCTGAACATTTCTGTGATCCTGTGATTATTATTAGTGATTTTGGCAAATGGCTCTTAGCATGTGAGTAATAATGGATTGAAGGACTGACCAGACTGAAATAGATAGGGAGCAGTGAAAAGAGTCTTCTCGGGACCTTCAGCTGGAACACAGCCCTACAAGAAGTGGCTGAGGGAGGTGGGATTGTTCAGCTTGGAGAAGAGAAGGCTTAGGGCAAACCTTATTGCTCCCTACAACTACCTGAAGGGAGGTTGTGGCTAGATGGAGTTGGTCTCTTCTGCCAGACATCCAGTGACAGAATAAGAGGACACACCCTCAAGCTGTGCCAGGGCAGGTTCAGGCTGGGTGTTAGGAAGAAGCTCTCTGCATAAAGAGTGGCTGGCATTGGAATTGGCTGCCCAGGGAGGTGATGGAGTCACCATCCCTGGAGGTGTTTGAAAGGAGACTGGATGAGGCACCTAGTGCCATGGTTTAGTTAATTAGAAGGGTTAGGTGATAGGTTGGACTCAATTATCTTAGAAGTCTTTTCCAACCTGGTTTATTCTGTGATTCTGTGAGTCAGAAGCATTAATTAAAAGCTGTGCCGAGGTCCATCTTGGAATTGTGTAGGAACAGGGGAATGGTTTGTTGGTAAGGGATGAGTTGCTCGAGACTAAACATACAGAGTGTAAATTTTGGGCATGGAATGTGGAGGTCAGTTAGACCTCAGAAGGAAAGATAAGTGGGATTCTGTGGTCAGGCCTGCTCAGATAGTTGCGTGGCAACATATATCAAAGGAGCAGGAGAATAATGGAGAAAGGAGAAAACAGCACCTTTCATCTGCACAGAGCATGTCAGCCAATCATATAGTAGCTACTAACGTGTATACTTTCTTATTGTAACTTTAACCAATCAGCGATAGATACGTTAGCCTTCTGAGAGGACATGTACCTGTGTATTTTGCTAATAGAGTGGGACATTTTGGCTTGTATCAAGTCGTTGCCCCGTCCCTTCATCGTGGCAGAATTGCACTCTAGGTGCTTGACATGTTCTGAATGCCTCCTGTCCCTCCTGCCAGTTGTGGATAGCCGTTCTCTGTGAACATGTCTTTTGGTTGGGGTTTCTTCTGCACGGAGGTGCCTTCCATGGCCGTTCTGAAGGATGTGCCTGCAACGCTGTTTCATTAAACTGCCACATTATCGGGTAATTGTTTAAACATAATGCCACAGCACTATCAAAAGAAAAGGTGAACTAATGGCATTTGCAAATGTCAGGGATTATCTTAACACTTTTATTATAGTTTCTAAAAAGTAGGTTCAGGGCATTCCATGGCAATTATTCCCGCAGAAATTGGTTATTTAAATAAATTGCTAATTATCTGGATATGACAGTGTCAAAAATGCTGCTAATGAGTTATTTGCTAAGTGAAGCTTATGGTGGCCACCTACAGGTGGGAGAGAGGAAGGAAATGAAGAGGAAGTGCAGGCAGAAGGGGTGCGGCACAAATTAGTTATGCATAATCTGCACATTTCCCCTGCTTGAGGATTGGGTAGGAAGAAATTTAATGAAATTCAATCAGGGCAAGTGTGGAGTCTTGCACCTGGGAAAGAACAACCTCAGGTGTCAGTATAGGTTGGGGACTGACCTGTTGGAAGGCAGTGAAGGGGAAAAAGCTCTGGGGAACCTGGTTGATGGAAGGTTGGTTGATCATGAGCCAGCAATGTGCTTTTGTGCCCAGGAGGGCCAATGCCATTCTGGGGTGTATTAGAAGGGCTGTGGCTAGTAGGTCAAGAGAGGTTCTCCTCCCCCTCTACTCTGCCCTGGTGAGGCCACATCTGGAGTGTTGTGTCCAGTTCTAGGCCCACATTTCAAGAGGGACATAGAACTTCTTGAGAGAGTCACAACAGCACAGAGCCACAAAGATGGTTAAGGGAATGAGGAGAGACTCTTATGAGGAGAGCCTGAGGGAGCTGGGGCTCTGCTGCTTGGAGAAGAGGAGCCGGTTTATAAATATGTAAAGAGTGAGTGCCAGGAGGCTGGAGCCAGGCTCTGCTGGGTGATGCCCAGTGGCATGACAAGGGGCAATGGTGGAAGTTGAGGCATAGGAAGTTTCGTTTAAACGTGAGGAGGAATTTTTTCCTTGTAAAGGTGACAGAGCACTGGAACAGGCTGCCCAGGGGGGTTGTGGAGTCTCCCTCTCTGGCAATATGCAAAACTCTCCAGGGCACATTCCTGTGTGATCTGGTACAGGTGATCCTGCTCTGGCAGAGGGGTAGGATTGGATGAGCTTTTGAGGTCCCTTCCAGCCTCTGACATTCTGTGATTCTGTGATTCCCTCTACTGTCTGCAAATGCAGATAATGTATGGAGAGAAAGTACACAGCAAATGTCTTAAATGATTGTATTTTGTGTGGTTTTTATTTGTTATTTAACGCCCAAACTTGCTTACCTAGTTATAGTTACTTCCTGCAGCACTGGGTTGTTTGTCTGCAATACCTGAACTTTCCCAGACCAGTTTCTTTCTGAAATGTTTGAGGTTTTTTTTTTACCTAGGCCTGATATTTGCTGCCATTGGCTTCTTTAGTCCTTGTAACAATCAGCAAGAGAACGATACCAGCTGTCTTCTGAGAATGTATTTACAGAGGGAGGGAGTCTTATGTTGCTTAGAAATTGGAGGTATATTTTTTTAGCAGCACAGACTTTTATCAGTGATTTATTGGTAAAAAAATAATCTATTAGCTAATTCTTCCTTGTCATATTTAGGCTTTCTCATGTAAATCTCAAATTTGTAAAGAAGGACTGCATTATACTATACTATAATATAATGCAAATTAAAACCTAATTTTACTTTATAATGCACAGAATGGGAAGAATTATGACTCAAACTCCTTTTTATTCCATCTAGTAACCTTAGACAAAAATTTGCTTTTAGTCATCTGCTAACCAAAGATATAGGAGTTTGCTTTCCTTTAAAATCACTTTCTTTTCCTCGATAAAGAGTTTGATAAAGACCATTTGAATGGTTTCAAGATTCTGACTGTGTATAATCAGTTTGAATTGTTTCACCTCAATTCTTTTGGTTCCTTTTTAATGGACCTGGACCATCTTTGCCTAAAGGCCCTTTTAGAGAGTTTGCCCCTTAGAGCAAACTTATTTTTACTAGTGCAAATATGTGCTAAAGACTTTGCCATGTTGGTGCACTATACTGCAAGTGAGGATGCAGATCAGTATGCCAGGCTAGTGAGACTAGGTGCTCTTGTTATTGGAGGGTCACTGGGACCAGGAGGATCTCTCAAGGGTGACAGTGACCTGCTGGAGGGAGAGCTGCAAGAATGATTGAGTGACTTGAGCATCTCCCCTAGGGAGAGAGACTGAGAGCCCTGAGGCTGTTCAGTCTGGAGAAGAGAAGGTTTAGAGGAGATCTGATCAATGTGTACATATATCTGAGGGTTGGGTGTCCAATGGAGGGGGCCAAGTTCTTTTGGGTGATAAGCATCAATAAGACAAGGAGCAATAGATACAAACTTGAACACAGAAGGTTCCATCTCAATGTGAGGAGAAACTTCTTTACAGTGAGAGTGACAGAGCCCTGGAGCAGGCTGCCCAGAGAAGGTTTGGAGTTTCCTTCTCTGGAGGCTTTCAAAACCCACCCAGATGTATTTCATGTGGACTACCCTGGGTGATGCTGCTTTGGCGGGGGGATTGGAGTAGATGATCTTTGGAGGTCCCCTCCGTGATGGTTTGGGTATCCCCCGCCCCCCACACTTTTAGAAATCACCCAGACTAGACTCAGTCGGCTCTGGAAATTTGAATGAAGCTTATATTTACAGCTGGCACAATTTACAAGCAGATATTTACAGTATATACAGTTATAGACAGAAATATACAAGGGAAAAAGGGTAATACAAACACAATTCCCCTCCCAGAANACCTCTAACATTCTTTACAGTGAGTGTGGTGAAAGACTGGCACAGGTTGGCCAGGGAGGTTGTGGCTGCGTCCTGATGGGAGGTGTTGAAGGCCAGGTTGGATGAGGCCTTGAGCAACCTGTTCTAGTGGGAGCTGTCCCTGCCTATGGCAGGGGGTTGGAACCGGATTATCTTTGAGGTGCCTTCCAACCTAAACCATTATATGATTCTATGGTTCTATTTCTGCTAGGAACTTCCAAAGCTACTGGGTTATTTGCAGCTTCTCCTTAAAAGCAGCATTAATTTCGGCTCTCCAAGCCTCCATCTAGTGAACATTTTTGATGCTGTCTCTTGACAACCCCAAGGGCTTATAAAGTTGTAATAAAGTATGAATCTTCTGGCATTGGTAGAGGGTTTTTTACTTACTAAGGAAGAATAAAACCCCAAACAAATAAGTATGTACAGCACCTCTCATAATTTTGTCATGGGCCTGCTGTCCTCAGAGGACAAGGGCAGCTGTGCCTACCTGTGCTGATCAGGAGGAGGAATCTAATTGACAGATCTTCTGTTGCTTCTTCATGTTTTATTTAGCCTGTTGATATTCCTTGAGTGCAGTCCCTGATAGACAGGAAAAATGTTCATTTTTATTAAAAAAAAAAAAAAAAAAGCAAATCTCTTTGTTTTAAGGCAAGAAAAAGGTCAGGGGCTTCTGCATCATATAATTATTTCATTGTTTAAATCTTTATATAAGTATTTGTTCCATAATTAATGGCAGACTTGAAGGAGTAATTTTTGACATAGAGTAGCATGTAATCTTCATCAGGTATTTTTCTCTTTGTCTTTCATTTTCAAATCTCACTCCCCTGCTTAAGATATGCATAAATGGACTTTGTTAAACTCATTAATTGACAGCAAGGTAAATGGTAGCCACATCGAGCATCTTGTAGCAGCTGCAATGCTCCTATAAGGAGAGTACCATAGCAGCAGTTTCCCCAGCTATGTAGGCTTAACTAGTGGAATTGCAGATCCCAGCATGTTGAAGCACGTGGTATGTACTAATTTTTAGCAAGTGAGCTGTCTTTCAAATGCATGCTGGAGATGGACCTCAACCTCTTAAACACCACTGCATTTGTCAGAAAGCATCCTTCAAATTCCCACTAATTCATCCAGCTCTTTCAAAGTTTGGCATTAAGTCTCCTTCATTTCAACCTTTCAAAAGCTCCTTCTCCACAAATCTCTGTACTGGAATATATTACCTGCCTGTGGTACTCATAGGAAAATGCAAGAAAATAGAGATTCTAGGTCTGGGCTGTCCTGATGGAAGGCAGTTCTGTGGAGAAAGACCTTGGAGTGCTAGTGAGCAGCAAATTCTGCGTGGGCCAGCAATGTGCCATGTGACCAACAGAGCCAGTGGCATCCTGGGGGGCATCAGGAAAAGTGTGGCCAGCAGGGCTGGGAAGGTTCTTCTCCCCCTCTACTCTGCCCTGCTGAGACCACACCTGCAATACTGTGTTCAGTTTTGGGCTCGACCATTCAGGAGAGACACAGACCTGCTGGAGAGATTCCAGCAGAGACCCACAAGAATGACTGTGGGACTTGAGCATCTCCCCTATGGAGAGATACTGAGAGCCCTTGAGCTGTTTAGTCTGCAGAAGAGAAGGCTGAGAGGGGATCTGATCCATGAGTACAAATATCTGAGAGGTGAATGTCAAGTGGAGGGGACCAAGCTCTTTTTGGTAGTCAGCAGCAATAAGTCAAGGAGCAATGGATACAACTGGAACAGAAAAGGTTTCAGCTCAATATGAGGAGAAATTTCTTTAGAGTGAGGGTGATAGAGCCCTGGAGCAGGCTGCCCATAGTGATTGTGAAGTCTTCTTCTCTGGAGACTCCAAACCCACCTGGATGCACTCCTGTTTGGACTAACCTGGATGATGTTGCTTTGGCAGGGGGGTTGGAGTGGATGATTTCTGGAGGTCCCTTCCAACCTCTAAGGTTCTGTAATTCTGTGATTCTGTGAAGTTCAATGCTTATTTGCTTTTCTTTATTATTTGCCCTGCTCCTTGGTTATTTTTTGTTTGTTTGGGGCAGATTTGGTTTTGTTTGTTTATTTGTTGTTGTTTGGTTTGGCTTTTGGTTTTGCTTGTTTGACTATTTGTTTTTTGATAGCTTGCATCATTATTGTTCATGTCCCTGTTTATTTTGTGTCTTTCAACTGGAAGGTAACTTCACTCTTTCATTCAGCAGTAGGATCTCTTCCATGAGTAAATCAGATTCTCTTCCAGACCAGCAGGTTTTAGTACAGAAGGGGAAGCTTGTGATCAAGAAATGTGAGAGACAAGAACTGCCTCTTCTGATAGATTTGTTCTGTTGGCTAAAGAACAAAATGCTGGGAGGAATAGTTTACAGTAAACTCCAGGCAAACCTTAGCTCATCCTTAGTTCCATTTATTTACTCTCATCAGAAGCGCTCCTGAAATGTTTTTACATTCGTTTGGGTGAATTACAGCTGAATTGAATACTTTGGTGATCACACCAATTTGTCACTAATTTACTAATCATCAAATGTAAGTAATAACTCAAATTAGGAATATCAAGTGCACCTAGTACTCAAAAGTACCTGTGATCCACAAGAGGTTGCAAGTCTCATTGCCGCCTCTGCTAGGTTTCTTTAGAGTGAGATTGACCAAGCCCTGGAGCTTGCTGCCCGAAGAGGTTGTGGAGTCTCCTTCTCTCCAGACTTTCCAAACCCAAATGGATGCATTCCTGTGTCAACTACCCTGGGTGATGTTGCTTTAGCAGGATGGTTGGAGTGAAAGATCTCTGCATGTCTCTTCCAACCTCTAAGGCTCTGTGCGTGCTAGTTTGAAGCTAGCTAGAATGTTTTGGTGAGAAGGACTAGATAATAGGCTGTGAAATGAAAACAATGATGATGTCTGCTTTGCTCACAGTCTTGCTGAGATGTGTAGAAAGGAAAAAGCAAAACATTAGATAAAGTCACTTTGCTCTTCACTTCGCTGGGCACTTTGCTCTGGGCGGGAGCTGAGGCTGCTGGCTGAACTCCATCTTGCTTTCTAACCTCACCCTCCATTTGCTTTGGCTGATTCACCTTTGCTTCTTAATCCCCCTGGCTGAACCTCCATTCTTCCTTGGGACTGGGGTAAGGTTGAGAGGGGTAGGCGGAAGGTGAGGGGGTGGTTGGGAGCCCCTCCTGGGGACTCAGATTTCTGGGAGGGGAATTGTGTTTCTGTATTATCTTTTTTACTTTGTCTATTTCTGTCTATATCTGTATATACTGTAAATATCTGCTTGTATAATGTGCTAGCTGTAAATATAAGCTTCATTCAATTTCCAGAGCTGGCTGAGTCTAGTCTGGGCGATTTCTAAAGTGTGGGGGGGCGGGGGACACCCAAACCACCACACTGTGATTCTGTGATTTCCTGAGGCTGAATGAAGGCTTTTGTGTTCACCTATTGTGCTGTGACATAGAATAAACTGTCACTTGTGCCTTTTCTTCCACTGACCATTTATAGACACAGTCACTTAAGTAGAGAAGGTGAAGAGTGGAACAATTTTATTCTGGAAATATTTGCTGGTGGAACTCCTTGATGTAGGATATCACTAAGGTCAAAGGGTCTGTCAGGCTTACAAACAGGTTGAATGTAAACTCTCAGTTACATTTGGGTTAAAAGAATGCAAACTATCTTGCTTCTAAGCAGACGTCAGTTTTTTACTCATGCAGATCAAATAGAAATTTCTCTCTCTGATCTCAGAGTCACCAATATCTCTGTTCTTTCACCTCGCTCTCACAGTGAGATTCTAGAGCCTGAAGCAATAGAGCAAGGCTGCTGCTTACCTGTAGCCTCCACTTCAACTACAGAATATTTGAAGAAATCTGAGAGCCAGGGTTTTTAAGACTATTCTCAATGAGTTTGGCTGTTCAGTGCATGCCTTGGTGTGCATGCCTTCCAAAAGGCATAAATAAACCTGTGAGAAGAGACAGCACAGATCCTTTGTTTTGGTTTGGTTTTGCCTTTTTTGGTCTCAAGTCTTTCTGTAAGACCAGACGATCAATTCTGTCTCGAGGACTGGACCATCAATTTTGTCCTAATATTTGCTCTTTGGACACTAGCACTCATCTCCTTTCAGAGAGTCATTCTGTTCCTTTCATACACTTTACGATTGATTGAGCTCATAGGAAGGCAAACAATTGTTATTGGTCCTGTGGAAAGTTCCTGTTCAGATCCAGATCCTTTCTGTGATCTGTCCTGGTGTGACAAGGCCAAGTGCCAGGTTCTGCACTTTGGCTGCAGCAACTCCATGCATTGCTACAGGTTGGGGACAGAGTGGCTGGAGAACAGCCAGGCAGAGACGTACCTGGGGGTACTGGTTGACAGCTGAATGTGAGCCAGCAGTGTGCCCAAGTGGGCAGGAAGGCCAGTGGCATCCTGGCCTGTATCAGGGACAACGTGGCCAGCAGGACTAGGGCGTCCTTTTGCCCCTGTACTCAGTGCTGGTCAGGCTACACCTTGAGTCCTGTGTCCAGTTCTGGGCCCTTCAGTTTAAGAAAGATGTTGAGGTGCTAGAATGTGCCCAGAGGAGGGCAGCAAGGCTGGTGAGGGGGCTGGAGCACAGCCCTGTGAGGAGAGGCTGAGGGAGCTGGGAGTGTGCAGCCTGGAGAAGAGGAGGCTCAGGGTAGACCTCATTGCTCTCTACAGCTACCTGAAAGGAGGTTGCGGTCAGGTGGGGTTGGGTCTCTTCTGCCAGGCACCCAGTGACAGAACAAGAGGACACAGCCTCAAGCTGTGCCAGGGCAGGTTCAGGCTGGGTGTTAGGAAGAAGCTCTCTGCATAAAGAGTGGCTGGCATTGGAATGGGCTGCCCAGGAAGGTGGTGAAGTCACCATCCCTGGAGATGTTTAAAAGGAGGCTGGATGAGGCACTTAGTGCCATGGTTTAGTTAATTAGAAGGGTTAGGTGATAGGTTGGACTCGATGATTCTAGAGGTCTTTTCCAACCTGGTTAATTCTGTGATTCTGTGATCTTAGATCCCTTAAGGCAGTTTTGGTGAGATTCTACTGTCTATGAACCAGACTATGTTTTCAACAAAACATACTGTTAGCACCTCTTGGGCTATGCTTCCCATATATGAAAACTGAAGTTTAGATGCTGGAAATCTACATTTCTGTGTAGTCTCTCTTAAACTAGCAAGAAATATTTGTGTAAATCCTGTGAGCATGCCCTAACATGGGCATAGAAGACCATCCCACGTGTCTTGATGGCAAGTGCCAGAGCCTGTGCAAACAGAGAGTGAGTCTTCTGGCTTTCACTCAGGCACAGACATCAGCTGCTGAAGAAGGAGGAGGTGTTGGGCTAAGCATGTGACAAACAAGTGTCAGTCCTGAGACAGCAGAAGTTGTCCTTGCCCCAGAAGATAATTTGGTGCTGGATCCACAGCAAGTGTCAGTAGAGGCTGCTCAGCTGAGCTTCTGGGTGAGACTGTGTTTAACACTGATAGGCTCAGGTCTCCCATGAATTCTGCTTTGCCTGCCAGGATTACAGTGAGGGGCAGTGGTAGGCTGCAAAAAGCAACATGATCTGAAGGCAGAGTACTTTTAATGGTTAAGAGAACCCAAATTTCACTTTTCTGTGCTGGAAAATCACCTCAGCATAAACAGCTCCTGGAGGAAGAGGCAGTGGAGCTGTCCTGTTTAAAGCAAGGCATGACAGGTTTTGTGACCTGGGCTTGTGTGGGATCATTCTCCTCATCAACTCTTGCAGTCAGACTGGGGAGGACTTAGCTAATGCAGACTAAAGAGGCTCTTTCTAGAGAGCTGACGACAGGTTCTTCATGGAGAACAGTAAAACTTTGCCAGACAGGGAGCACTGATAATTTTATGTCTTTCTTCTCTTTTGGCTTTTGCTCATGTGAAAGGTCAAAGCTTTAAAGGCTATAACAATACCCACGAAGAGTGTTTAGAAGTGTTCCATACTGTGGTATTTTCCCAGGTTACCAAGTCAAAAGTCCTCACATTTCCTTGTGTAGGCTGACAGCCAGCCAGTTCCTCTAGGAGCTCTCTGCCCCTCCTTCTGACACTGCTATATCTTTGTCCAACGATCAGATAAAATGATAGAATCATAGAATCAGGTTTGGAAGGGGCCACAAGGACCATCTAGTTCCAAGCCCCTGCCACGGACAGGAACACCTCATACTAGATCAGGCTGTCTGGAGCCTCATCTAGCCTGGCCTTAAACACATCCAGTCTGAATCTACCCATTTCTAGCTCCGTTCCATTCCCCCCAGTCCTATCCTTACCTGTCATCCTAATAAGTCCCGTCCCAGCTTTCCTGTAGGCCTCCTTAAGATACTGAAAGGCCACAATAAGGTCACCTAGGAGCTTGGAGCTTTCTCCTCTCCAGACTGAATAGCCCCAACACACTCACTCTCTCCTCACAGCAGAGCAGTTCCAGCCCTCTGATCATCCTCATGGCCCTTCTCTGGACATCTTCCAGCACATCTATATCCCTCTTGTACCAGGGGCTCCAGAACTGGACACAGCACTCCAGGTGGGGTCTCACCACCCTCGCCCTGCTGCCCACACTTCTCTTACTACAGCCCAGGCTCTGGTTGCTCTCTAGTCTGCAAGAGCACACAGCTGGCTCATATTGAGCTTCTCGTCCACCAGCACCCCCAAGGCCCTCTCATCAGGGCTGCTTTCAAGCCAGTCCCTGAGCAGCCTATATCAGTGCTTGGGATTGACTCGATCCTAAGAGGTGTTCTAAATTGAGCAGATATTTTGAGAATATAGAAGTTATCCAGAGAAATCTCAGATAGTCTGAGAAAAGCAACGAACAGCAAGTGTCAGCTGCCTGTGCTATCCGTCGTTCAATGAGCAGCATCTGTATACATGTTTTCACTACTTGCATACCACCAATAGGATGTAGCCCAAGCAGATGCATAGCAGACACAGTGCACTGAGACTTTAATCACAGTTCCTGAAAGTGTAGCAGGGAGTTGTCTGCCTCTGCCTTTATATGCCCTTTGAAAATGCAAGCTCCGCTCTGGGAGATACAACCATGAATGAATATGCTTTATTATTTGGAGCTTTGGACGATTGCCTTAATAGTTAAAAGCAGCTTACTTAAAGGATTATCCAAATCTACAAACATCCAAAGGGAAAGCATATTAAAAAATATATGAAATGTCAAGTGCAGTGAAATGGTGCTTTTAAACATTTTTTAGTCAGACAGAAATAAGTGAGCTCTTCCCTCTTACTTGGACAATATCCACCTCAGAAAAACCCAGCCTGATTCTTTCCGTGTAGGAACACAGATCTTTGTCTGACGTGTACTGTACAATAAAGCATTGCTTTCTGTCTCAGGCATTGTTAGTCCTTGTCTTGAGCAGCAGCTAAAGCCTTCAAGCCAGCTTTGCAATGTTTATCCAAATGGTTTTGCAGCATCTTTTCATTTCAGCGAAGTTCATGATGCTTTACAAGTATGGATAATGCCTGAAACTGTATCCAGTTCTGGGCCCACAGTTCAAGAGGGACATAGAACTGCTTGAGAGAGTCCAGTGCAGAGCCACAAAGATGATTAAGGGAATGGAATGTCTCTCTTATGAGGAGAGCTTGAGGGAGCTGGGGCTCTGCTGCTTGGAGAAGAGGAAACTGAGAGGTGACCACATCAATGTTTATAAATAGGTAAAGAGTGAGTGCCAGGAGGCTGGAGCCAGGCTCTGCTGGGTGATGCCCTATGACAGGACAAGGGGCAATGGGTGGAAGCTGAGGCATAGGAAGTTTCATTTAAACCTGAGGAAGATCTTTTTCACTGTGAAGGTGACAGAACTCTGGAAGAGGCTGCCCAGGGGGGTTGTGGAGTCTCCCTCTCTGGAGATGTTGCAGAGGGTGTTTCTGCCGCCTACGCTGGTTTGTGGCAAAGGGGAGAAATTAACTGGTGCGAGATAATTATGTATAAAAATATGTATTTATTAAACTCAAGATTCTGAACTCTCATCACCCCCAACCACTATATTTAATATTAAAATGGATTCTTTTCACGGTTATGGAAGGACCTTATGGGAATAATAACACAATATGGCTTATTAATAACTATATTACAGTATCTAGCATACAACTATTAACAGAGAGGAGTTTTTCCCATGGCTCAATGCTGCTTGGGGTCAATATACCATTTGCCCAGCAGAGTGGGCTGAAACACTTTCTGCCCTATGGCAGGAGACTACAGATATTACAGATAGTACAGAGGCTCTAAAGTATTTATTCACAATTCCAATTAATTATCAATAATCATCAATCACCCTCCGGGCTATGTCACAGCCTATTTACCTAGCGTCCAAATCTCAGGGGAACTTTGCCCGTGGACTGTGAGGCTGGAAATCTTCTCGGCTTCAGGGGAAAGGAAATCTTCCTGGCTTTAGGGGAAATGAATAATCCTCCCGGCTTCTGGGGAGAGGATGCAGTCTTCCCAGATGTCTGGGGAAATGAATACAGTCTCTGACCTTGCTCTCCTGGTGAGGGATGCTTTGTCTGACTTTGTCTCCTGGCTCCTTCTGGATGCTTTGTCCAGGGACTGGTCCGGGGACTGCTGGCAGGACCTCAGGTGCTGGAGTAGGATGCCATGCAGTCTGAGCACGCTTCTCACGCTGGCTGGCAGGCTGATCGCATGCAGGGTCTGCATCCTGGTATCTCAGCAGCAATGGCTGTTACCAGGTAATGAAGGCAGCAGGCGTGCAAGGTGTGCACGGCTGGCTGGGGAGTCTGAGCTCCACAAATATACAGGCAGTGCAGGATCAAATCCTGATTATGAGCGATCGCGAGTAGGGAGGCCCGAGCACGGGGCCTAAGTGTGAGTGTGAGTGCATGCTGGTGAAGCAAGAGTGCAAGCAAATGAAGCTGCAGGTGAAGTCAGAGCTAGTGAGAGCATGCAGGAGCATGCAGAAGCAAACAGAAGCATGCAGAAGCCCGTAGAAGCAAAAGCAAGTGAGAGCATGCGAGCCTCATTTATGAACTGTGGGCCTGAGATTAATTGCCTGATTGGCCACCCGTGACCAATTAGATTTGGCAGTCAGCCAAACAACACCGTAATGGTGAAATCACTTGCCTGGTACCTCCAAATATGGAGAGAGCATAGGCTGGGCCACACGTTGACAGTGTGGGCTTATGCAACATGTTTACAACCTGCTTGTATAACTTGTTTTCAACTTGGCCTTTAGGCAGGCCAGACTCTGTGGCACCTAGGCCTATTGTACCTTTTTGTGCCTTTAATGTGTTTACCCCTGGTTTGGGCTTGTTTACCCCTGGTTTGGGGAAGAAACATGTTTGGGCAGGCAAGGCAAAGTAAGGCATAAAATAAGCCTATTTTCGGGCCTACAGGCTCTCCACAACTGGAGATATTTGAACCCCACCTGGATGTGGGTTCTCCTCTCCCTCTACTCTGCCCTGGTGAGACCCATCCTGAGTATTGCCTTCAGTTTTGGGCTCCCCAGTTTAAGAGGGAGAAGGATCTGCTGGAGAGGGTCCAGTAGAGGGCTGCAAGGATGATTAGGGGACTGGAGCAATGCCTGATGAGGAGAGGCTGAGGGACCTGGGGATGTTTAGTCTGAAGAAGAGAAGACTGAGAGGGGATTTAATAAATGTTTATAAATATCTGAGAGCTGGGAGTTGGGAGAGGGACAGGGGAAAGGCTCTGCTCACTTGCTCCTTGGGATAGGACAAGGAGCAATGGATGTAAGCTGCAGCACAAGAGGTTCCACCTCAACACAAGGGGGAACTTCTTTACTGTAAGGGTCCCAGAGCACTGGCACAGGCTCCCCAGCAAGGTCGTGGAGTCTCCTTTGGAGACTTTCAAGGCCTGTCTGGATATGTTCCTGTGTGATCTGATCTAGGTGATCCTGCTCTGTCAGGGGGTGTTGCACTGAGTGAGCTTTCAAGGTCCCTTCCAGCCCCTAACATTCTGTGATTCTGTGAAACCCATTTGGTGTCAGCTTGCAAATGAACATGAACTCTGCACTTCTGAATGAGGGGCCAGTGGCGAGTGTTCCTGCCACCAGGGGTATGCAGGTTCTGCTGTTCCTAATGAGCTGTTCTGGTTTTCCACAGGAAATGCCATCAGGCCCATTGCCCTGCGTGCAGTGTCTGCCATAGCCCGTGCTCTCCCAGGATTTCCCATCCTAGCCACTGGAGGCATCGATTCGGCTGAAAGTGGGCTCCAGTTTCTGCACAGTGGGGCTTCTGTCTTACAGGTACCTCTTCTGGCTTTCAAATGTTAGCATTAACTGTCAGGAAAATGATAAGGTAGCCTCCTCTTTCCTAAAACGTTAGGGTAGAGTAGGGGGGGTTACACCAGAGGATAGAATTGTCCTGGCCTAGCTTTATGGTTATTTGCTAAGAGGCATTCAGATAGAGGGGAGCAGGAGTTGCTGGAAGAAGTTCTTGGGTGTCACAATAGCAATCTAGGATCTTATCACTTAGGATTTAAACTTTAAACATCTCTCCCTTGTCATGCAAACAAGGTTGATACAGAGTTAAAAGTGGGCTATCTGATGTTCCTTTTTACCAGGTTTTTGTCTTCTGCAAAGAGCCTTTTCAAGGGGATAGGAATTTCAAAGAGCACTAGTTAGGCCCCACTGGGAGCCAATTTAAACTCACTGTTGTTTATCCAAGCATTCGTGTCCCTTAAGTTCTTTATGTAAGCAGCAGATACAGGTACTGCCTGCATACCCTGCTGGCATTGCAGCTTATTTTATTGGAATGAGATTCACGCAGTAGTGGAGGCTGTTTACATTGCCTCATGAGTTGTTCTCAGGTACTAGGGCCTACTGGCATGGTTAATTCCTCCCAGTCATGGAAGGAAGTCTTGATGGCACCAGGCAATTGGCTGGAAATCAACCCCTTACCTACTCTACCATGCTTGCCAGGGCACCACTGCAGCATGTATGTTAGAGTGGCTGGTAAGGAGCAGGCGGTGGTGATGCTGTATTTGTTACATTCTGGCAGACACTCATCCTCTTCATCTGCAATTCCCATCATAGCCAATAGCAGCTGCAGATCTTGTGGGTGTCAGCTTTGTGTCACTCCCGGGGACGACTGGAGTGGTCTCATTCCACGACTGACTTTGACAGAAACGTTTGAGTCAAGTGTAACCATCCTTTCTGCACAGCTGTGGTGACTCCTGAGATGAGTCATTTGTTTCCTGTATTTCAAGGGGAAAAAAATAAGAAAAAAAATCCAACTCAGAAGCTTGTTTTGGTCTGAGTTTTAATGCACATCAAAGTATGGAAGCTGAAGTAGAAGACTGCTTCTTTTTTCCAGACTTGCTAAGTTCCTTCTCCTAATTTTTTTAGTTCACATTAGAGTGCTTCAAACTCTTCTCATAGAGAGAAAAAAGTTCTACCTTTCACAGAATCCCAGAAAACATCTGGTTGAAAGAGACCTTCAAGTTCACCCAGTCCAACCCTCGACCCAGCACTGAAGGGTCAACACTAAACCATGTCCCTAAGCAACAGCTCCACTGTCTGTTCAGACACCTTCGGGGATGGGGACTCCATCACTGCCCTGGACAGACCATTCCAATGACTGAGAACCCTCTCTGGGAAGAAATATTTCCTAGCATCCAGCCTGAACCCCCCCTGGGGCAGCTTGGAACCATTTCCTCTGTTTCTGTCCCTTGCCACCAAGGAACAGAGAGGCTGCCTCCTCCTTGCTCCAATCTCCCTGCAGGGAGCTGTAGAGAGCAATGAAGTCTGCTCTCAGCATCCTCTTCTGCAGGCTGAACACCCTCAGCTCCCTCAGTCCCTCCTCATATCTCAGGTCCTCCAGGTTCTTCTCCAGCCTTGTTGTCCAGGCCCTCAAAGTCCCTCCTGGAATGATGGACCCGGAGCTGAACACAATACTTGAGGTGTGGCCTCCCAAGTGCTGAGTATAGGAACAGGATCCCCTCCTGTCCCTGCTGCCCACCTTGTTTTTTATCCAAGCCAGGATGCTATTGGCTTTCTTGGATACCTCAGCACTGCTGGCTCATGTTCAGTCTACTGGATGTTTTTAAGGCCAGGTTCGATGTGGCTCTGGGCAACCTGATCTAGTGTGAGGTGTCTCTGCCCATGGCAGGGAGGTTGGAACTGGATGATCCTTGAGGTCCCTTCTGACCCTGATAATTCTGTGATTCTCTGAGTGCCAACCAGAACCTCCCAGGTCTGTCTCCAAGTTGCAGCTTTCCAACCACACATGACCAAGTCTGTAGGAAGGGGGTGCAATGGTCTGAGAGCTTCTTCAGTATAGATGCTAGGTACTGGTGCAAATTAGAGAGCAGCTTTTGTAAAAAAAACGGTTTATTGTTGCTAATAGAGCTGAGGTTTGGGGAGCTTTGCCTGGAACAAACTTATGTGATCTGAGCTACAGAAAGTGCAACAAGTTTATGGTTTACATCCACTCTGTTTCTGAATTTCTTTTCTTTTCTTTGCCTCAATGCTAATGGGAAATTCTGAACTATAATTTAATGCAGATATCCCAGTCGATGCTCAAGAGAAAGAATATTGGATTTACAAAACATTAATTACTGTTTTCTTTTTAGTAATAATCAAGTTCTCTGGAACTGGCTTCCAGAAATTACTTGGACCTCCTGGTCCTCTGCCATCTGCAGAACAAGTTTTCTTTTTTTTTTTTTTTAACCAGATATGGTGAGAAAAGTTCTTTCCTTGTCCTTAAAATTCACCACTGTAGTTTAAGTCATCTCTAAAAACTATTTTAAACTCCTCTGGATCAAGCCTATCCTCAGGTTCTGCTTATGTTTCTGCCATAAAAGTGGAGAAGTCATTTAAACTACTCTGAGATAAATGGATTCTAAAGCTGCTGTGTAGGGAAGGGGCTGAACTAGTTCAATTGCACTTGTTTAAAAATAAGCCTTTAGTAAACATCCTGCAAGACTGAGTACAGGCTTTGAGTCACTTATCTTGCGAAAGGCAAATGGAAGGGAGAAAGAAAGAAGTGATCTCTCTAGACACTCTTAAAAGAAGTACACTTGACTGGGATGAGACTGCAACTTGTATTTGCTGCTCAGGAAGATAGATGGAAGACAGCTCCGTCTTCACAGGTCATCTCTGGAACCTAATTAGGATTCTGAGAATCATTGTCATTGCTTTCCTTCTTAAGGAGGTCACAGGAGGGGTCAATGTGCATTTCCCTGAGTGCCAGGCTCTCTGCCACGTGTGCTTAGTGTCAAATGCCCAAGCTGGTGCTTCTTCAGCAGTTGAAACCTCTGCTGCTTTTCATAACAGCTTTGACAGTTCACCTCTGCTTTCTCAGTACCAAAACAGTGAGTCAGAACAGAATTTGCGGATCACATGAACGAAAGTGATTTACTGAATGGTTCAGTAGATGAAGATTCACTACACAGCAGGCCCCTGGTTTAGATAGGTTGAAGCTGGGACTAGTGAGGAAAGTATATATAGACTTATCTTAAGCAATAGCTTTAAACACTATTGGAGATGATATTGAATAGAAACTTGGAATGACAAAATCACAACAAACATCCAGCTGGAAGACACCACCAAGCTCACCCAGTCCAACCTTCCACCCAGCACTGAAGGCTCAACACTAAACCATGTCCCTAAGTGCCAGCTCCACAGGCTGCTCAAACACCTTCAGGGATGGGGACTGCAGCACTGCCCTGGGCAGACCATTCCAGTGGCTGAGAACCCTCTCTGGGAAGAAATATTTCCTAGCTTCCAGCCTGAACCTCCCCTGGGGCAGCTTGGAACCATTTCCTCTGCTCCTATCTCTTGCCACCAAGGAGCAGAGGCTGCCCCCTCCTGTCTCCAACCTCCCTGCAAGGAGCTGTAAAGAGCAATGAGGTCTGCCCTCAGCCTCCTCTTCTCCAGCCTGAACACCCCCAGCTCCCTCAGCCCGTCCTCACTGCCCAGGTGCTCCAGGCCTGTCTCTAGCATCTGGACATGCTCCAGGCCCTCAGTGTCCTTCTTACAGTTCCCAGAGCTGAACGCAGTGCTGAGAACATGAGAATGATCCTCTCCTGTCCCTGCTGCCCACCCTGTTTCTAACGAAACACTGCACCTCCTGTGATTGTACTTGATGCTTCCAAAACTACAAGGACATCTTAAGACTGCTTCACACACTGGAGTGAGCTCTGTGCTCAGCTTTTGACTGAGAGCTTGTCAGTGGGTGTTGCCACAGCTGCCACCACCCTGTTTCACGGGATGTTCCTTCCTTAGCAGTATTTTAAAAGGATAGGTGGATAGAGACCTTGGCGTCCTGGTGGGCAACAAGTCCTGTGTAGGTCAACAATGTGCCCTTGTGGCCAAGAGAGCCAGCAGTGTCCATGGCACACATGAGAAGTGTGGCCAGCAGGGCTAGGGAGGTTCTTCTCCCCCTCTACTCTGCCCTGCTGAGAGCACACCTGCAATACTGTGTCCAGTTTTGGGCTCCCCAGTTCAGGAGAGATAGAGACCTGCTAGAGAGAGTTCAGTAAAGAGTCATGAGGGTGACTGTGGGACTTGAGCATCTCCCCTGTGGACAGAGATTGAGACCCCTGGAGCTGTTTAGTCTGGAGAAGGCTGAGAGGGGATTTGATCCATGTGTACAAATATCTAAGGGGTGGGTGTCAAGTGGAGGGGACTAAGCTCTTTTAGTGGTGTCGCAGAGGGGGTTTCTACCTCCTACGCCCATTTGTGGTGAAGGGGAGAAATCAATAGGTGCGAGATAGTTATATAAAAATATATGTTTATTAAACTCAATATTCTTAACTCTCCACACCCCCAACCACTATATTAAATATTGTTCATTCACGGTTATGGGTCGACCTTATGGGCTAATATCACAATGAACGGATTAGTAACTCTATTACAGTGACTACCATTCAACTATTAACAGACTATTAACAGAGAGAGTTCTCCCCGCGGCTCAGTTCCGCTTGGGGTCAATATACCATCTGCCCAGCAGGATGGGCTGAAACACCTTCTGCCCTTTGGCAAGAGATTACAAATATTACAGAGGCTTCAAAGTATTTACTAACAATTCTGGTTAGTTATCAATAATTATCAATCACCCTCTGGGGTTATATCAACTGCCTATTTATCTAGGATCCAAACCTCTGGGAACTATGCCCGTGGACCTGTGAGGCTGGAAATCTTCCCGGTGTGAGGGGAAATAGGAATCTTCCCGTTTCTAGGGGTATTAATGATTCTTCCCATTTCTAGGGGTATTAATGATCCTCCCGGCTTCTGGGGGAAAGGATGTAGCCTTCCCAGCTATCTGGGGGAAATCAATACAGTCTCTACCTCCTTCTCCTGACAAGGATACCTTCTGCCTTGTCTCCTGGTTCCTCCTGGAAGCCTGGTCCGGGAACTGCTTCGGGACCGGTGGCAGGACCTCTGTTGCTGGAGAATGGGTGCTGTGCAGCACGGTTCTCACGCTGGCTGTCAGGTTGATCGCATCTCTGCAGACAAGGGGTCTGCTCCTGGTGGCTTGGCAGCTTTGGCTCTTACCAGGCTGAAGCAATGGGCATACACGGCTAGCTGGAGTCTGTGCTCCTCAAATACATAGACAGTGCAGGATCGAATGTCCTGATTAGCTCGCCACGGCTGGCTGGCTGGGAGATTCTATCTCCATATCAGCATGAGCAAATAGGCCGTTGGAACAAAATAATATCAAGGGTGTGCCCAAGTATAAGTATAAGCAATTGTGAGCGTGAGTGTGAGAGAGGAGAGAAACAGCAGAGAGCTCTGGCGAGCTGGATAGAAGCGCTGGCACACGTGTGCACTCTCATTTATAAACTATGGGCCGAGATCAATTGCCCTAATTGGCCACTATTGACCAATCAGTTTGGCAGACAGCCAAACATCACCAAAATAGGCGAAGTCACTATGCCTTATACCTCTATAAATGGAGAGAGCATAGGCTGGGCCACACGCTCAGTGTGGGCTTATGCAACCTGTTTACAAGCTGCTTATGTAACTTGTTTACTACACAGGCCTGAGCAGGGCCGGGGCCAGGCAGACACCATGGCCTTTTGTACCTTTTATACCTTTTAATGTGTTTACCCATTTTGGGCTTGTTTACCCCTGGTTTGGGGGGGGAACATGCCTGGGCAGGCAAAGCAAAGTGAGACATAGAATGAGCCTATTTTTCGGGCCTATGGGCCCTCCATGACAGGTGGTCAGCAGCAATGAGCAAGGAGCAGTGGATACAAACTGAAACAGAAGGATTCAGCTCAATATGAGGAGAAGCTTTTTACAGTGAGAGTGACAGAGCCCTGGAGCAGGCTGCCCATAGAGGTTGTGGAGTCTCCTTCTCTGGAGGCTTTCAAAACCTACCTGGATGCATTCCTGTGTGGATTGCCCTGGCAGGGTTGTTGGACTGGATGATCTCTAGAGGTCGCTTCCAACCTCTAAGGTTCTGTGGTTCTGTGATTCCGTCAGTTCATCCAGCATTAAATGCAGTCTGGTCCTGCAGCTACACAGGTTTTGTTGATGCACCCTGGGAGTGCAACTCGGCAGAACAGCACTTGTGTGGCCTTTGGGCTTCTCTTCTTCTTCCTAAACAATAGTCTTGTGTTTTTCCAGCCCTGTGGTTGATGTTCGTGGGCTAAGAGAATACGAAAGCCTTGTGAGAGCAGATGTAACTGCAGCTTGGCATATCTGTTAGGGAAGAGGTTTCTGAATTATAAATGTACTTCCACTAAAGGCAGGATCAGCCTCTCCTCCACATCTGTCTCACCTGCCATCACTTCTCTGCCTTTTTCTCCAATTGCTTGCTTTTAAAAAAAAAAATTTATGAAGTCATCACATGCAGGAATGCAAGTCAGGGGCCAGGTGGCAAGTTGTATTTTGATAGGTGCTGTGAGCACCTCAAGTGATAAGAAGCAGATATCTTGTGAAATGGTGTCCTGTCCCCTCCTTTAAAAGATGGAGAGCAACACCTTCATGGCATTTCTGGCAGTACTTTTATACAGGGCACGGCTTTGCTACAGGAAGGCTGGGAAGAGACTATTGACAAGGTCTTGCAATGACTTGGTGAGGAGCAATGGGTTTAAACTGGAAGAGGGGCGATTCAAACCAGATGTTAGGAAAGGGTTCTTTCCAGAGAGGGTGGTGAGACACTGGCACAGGTTGCCCAGGAAGGTTGTGGATGCTCCCTCCCTGAAGGTGTTTGAGGCCAGGTTGGATGAGGCCTTGAGCGACTTGTTCTAGTGTGAGGTGTCCCTGCCTATGGCAGGGGGTTGGAACTGGATGAGCTTTGAAGTCCCTTCCAACATAAACCATTCTATCATTTTATGATTCTAGGTATCAGAAGAGACCTGGGTTACAGTGTGCAGTAGCCAACACAAAATACCATGAAGTAAATGTATGCTGTCATCATTTATCATGTTTTCTCTTGTTTCATTAAAAATAAAAATATTAAGGTCCCTGGTGCAATGCAGTAGGTTTTGTATGGCTACAGAAATGCATAGACGTGCTTCTCTGTGCACTTAATTAATGTTCTCTTAAGTCTGTCACAGTGTTCAAGTCAATAAAGTCACTAATATCTGAGTTAAATAAGGACAAGATAAAGCCAAAAGAAAATCTCATCCAGGAATTACTATTTGTGCCACTTTAACTGTGTGGAGAGTGAAGAACTAGAAGAGGTTCAAGTGATGGGAGTGAGAAAGCAGAGCAGTGACAGAGCAGGTCCTGTGGTTTAGAATTCCAGGTTGAGTTAACATTTGACACGGCAATTTCACAGAGCATTCTTCCACTTCATGCCAGAAACAGGTGTGAAAAGAGACCACCGGTTTGAGTGGGTTTGCTTTTAATTTTACATTAAAAAATGCTGGAGTATTTAAATCATTCTTCAGCTGATTCCTTAGCACTAGCCTTTCTTTCTTTCTTTCTTTCTTTCTTTCTTTCTTCTTTCTTTTTTCCCTAACATACCCAAATCCACCAACCCACAGGCATGAAACTAGAAAATAAATGTAAACATCTAACATCTTTCTTTGAGGAGACAATCCTGCACTGGCTGTGTACCAAAAGCTCCAGCAACTCCAGCTTCTTTCTGAGCTACAATTCATTGCTATAAGCTTTTTTTCTTTTTTTTTTTAAACCAAATTTATCATAAGAAGTTGTATATTGAGGATATTTTGGGGTCTTTTTTCACATCTGCATCCTGTGTGTGATTTATCATGGCACAAGGGTGGTTTGTTAGGCTTTCTACAGAGCCTCCAAAGAGGCACACATGTTTCAAAGTCTTCTTGCTGTAGGAAATTTAAAATGGAGACAATTACAGAGAATTCCAGTGGAAAGAGAAAATTGTCTTATGGAAAAAAAAAGCAATACAAGCTTCCAAATTCAAAGAAAAAATCACTTTGCAGCAGGCTGTATGATTGAATTGTAGATCAATATCATGTAGTTAATGCATTAGCAGTAGAGCATTAATTTGCAATTACCATAGGTGATCTGATCCTCTGTGTTCTGTCCATTGACTTAAATGACCTTTTGTTGAAAGACAATTCTGAAGTCATTACTTCTAGCAGATGTAGAAAAAAAAATAAAAAGGTGGGACAAAGGGGTACCTGCTGGAGTTTGCTTGTTCCATGGTAGTGTCTCTTCTATGTTCTGGTATGAGATACTTCTGTGAATAGAATAGAATCAATCAGGTTGGAAGAGACCTCCAAGATCATCCAGTCCAACCTAGCACCCAGCCCTATCCAGTCAACAAGACCAAGGCACTAAGTGCCTCATCCAGTCTTTTCCTGAACACCTCCAGGGACAGTGACTCCACCACCTCCCTGTGCAGCCCATTCCAATGCCAATCACTCTCTCTGTGAAGAACTTCCTCCTAACATCCAGCCTATACTTCCCTTGGCACAACTTGAGTCTGTGTCCCCTTGTCCTGTTGCTGGTTGCCTGGGAGAAGAGACCAACCCCCACCTGGCTACAACCACCCTTCAGGTAGTTGTAGACAGCAATGAAGTCTGCCCTGAGCCTCCTCTTCTCCAGGCTAAACAACCCCAGCTCCCTCAGCCTCTCCTCATGGGGTTTGTGTTCCAGGTCCTTCACCAGCTTTGTTGCCCTTCTCTGGACATGTTCCAGCACCTCAACATCTCTCTTGAGTTGAGGAGCCCAGAACT
>WAAF01008952.1:59862-82267 GCA_013400475.1 Tricholaema leucomelas
AGTAACCTGATCATAAAAGGAGATCAGGTTGGTCAGGCAGGACCTGCCCTTCCTAAACCCATGCTGGCTGGGCCTGATCCCTTGGCCATCCTGTAGGTGCTTTGTGATGGCACTCAAGATGACCTTTTCCATGACCTTGCCTGGCACTGAGGTCAGGCTGACAGGTCTGTAGTTTTCTGGCTCCTCCTTTCGACCCTTCTTGTGGATGGGCATCACATTGGCCAGCTTCCAGTCTTCAGGGACCTCTCCAGTGAGCCAGGACTGTTGCTAAATGGTGGAGAGTGGCTTGGCCAGCTCATCTGCCAGCTCTCTCAGCACCCTAGGATGTATCCCATCTGGCCCCATGAACTTGTGAGGATCCAAGCATCTCAGCAGGTCCCTTACTTCTTCTTCATGGATTAGAGAGAGACTCTACTGGACCCTGACTCCATTTTCCACTTCAGGAGTCCAGTTGTCCTGGAGACAACCTGTCCCACTATTGAACATTGAGGCAAAGAAGCTGTTAAGCACCTCTGCCTTTTCCTCATCCTTTGTCACTGTATTCCCCTCTCCATCTAATGAGGACTGCAGGTTGTCTTTGGCCCTTCTCTTGCCATTCATATATTTATAGAAACATTTCTTATTCTCCTTAACAGCAGTGGCCAGCCTAAGTTCTAAATGGGCTTTTGCCTCTCTAATTTTTCTTCTACAAGACCTAGCAACATCCTTGAACTTTTCCTGGGAAACTTCCCCTCTTTTCCAAAGGTGATATACTCTTTTTTTTTTTTTCTTTAATTCCTCTAATCATAGAATCATAGACTCATAGATTGGTTTAGGTTGGAAGAGATCTCAAAGATCACCTAGTTCCAACCTTCCACCACAGGCAGGGTCACCTCGCACTAGAACAGGTCGCTCAAGGCCTCATCCAACCTGACCTTGAATACCTCCAGGGAGGGAGCAGCCACAACCTCCCTGGGCAACCCATGACAGTGTCTCACCAAGCTCATTGCAAAGAACTTCTTCCTAACATCCAGTTTCAGTCTCCCCTCTTCCAGTTTAAATGCATTACTTCTTATCCTGTCATTGCAAGACCTTGTCAATAGTCCCTTCCCAGCCCTCCTGTAGCCCTCTTCAGATACTGGAAGGACACTCCAAGGTCTCCTTGAAGCCTTCTCTTCTCCAGGCTGCAGAGCCTCAACTCTCTCAGCCCATCCTCAGAGCAGAGCTGCTGCAGCCCTCTGAACATCTTTGTGGCCTTGTCTAAACTGGCTCTGACAGTTTCGTGTCCTCCTTGTGCTGGGGGCTCCAGAACTGCACACAGTACTCCAGGTGGTTTCTCAGGAGAGCAGAGTAAAGGGGCAGAATCCCCTCCCTTGCCCTGCTGGCCACGCTGCTCTTGCTGCAGCCCAGCACACAGTTGCTGTCTGGTCTGCACTCACACTCTGGCTCATGTTGAGCTTTTCATCAACCCAGACCCGCAGGGCCTTTTCTTCAGGGCTGCTCTCAGCCATTCAGCACCCAGTCTGCAGTTGTGCTTGGGATTGCACCCACCAAGGTACAGGACCTTACACTTGGCCTTGTCGAATTCTATGAGGTTGGCCTTTTGGTCATTAACCTGTAAAGTCTATGAGGCCCTTCTCAAACAAATGGCACAGAATTAGGGACATTTCTTTTCATACAAAGTCATGAAGACACAGATGTGCCCTGCTGCTCCACCATGGATGTCTGTAAAGCTCTGTGCATGGCTGTGATTTAAAACCTACTCATATAGTGCTACTTCCCAGCAGGGCAGCCTGTAGCTTTACCTCAAGCTGTGCTTAATGGAATCATAGAATTGCTAAGGTTGGAAAAGACCTCTGAGATCTTCAAGTCCAACCATCAGCTCAACACTACCATTGCCACTGAAACCTCTGCTGAAGTGGCACATCTACACACTTTTGTATTCAGCCTGTGCACATCCACTGCATCTGGGCATTGCACAGTGCCCCTCCTTATGTCTCAGGCAAAGGAACAAGGTGTGAGTGTACTTACCCTCAGAGACAGAGCTGCTGTGACGATGGATCTGCCCAGTGCCCTTCTTCCCTGCCCCACACCTTGAGGTGTAGAAGACCTCAAGGATTCAAGGAAGAGGGAAATCCTTCTGGAAGTATGACAGTGCACAATAGGAAAGAGTAGCAAAGCTTTTTGCCTCCACAAGGTAAAATCTCCTTCTAATGCAGAATGAGGTTGTTTCTTTAATGTTTTCAAGAAGAATTCTTCTTGATACCTCTTTGGAGCCAGAATCTCAAGGAATTCAGGACAGTTTGATGATTACTTTTTCTTCTGCAGGCTTTTTAAGGAAGCATTTAGCTGAGGGATCTTTATAACAGCAGGACAGTCCTTTGTGGGTGAATAAACAAGCTTTTGCATCACAAAATAGTTGGGCTTGACCTATGAGAAAGCATTGCTATTGCATTTGTGCAAATGTAAAACCTTGTGAGGAATCCTTCTACATGGGATAAAATGCCCTCTGTATCAGACAATAAAAGTAAGGCTCTGAAAATATAATCACTGAAATGACAGGGGGAAAATATGTCATAAACGTTATGTCATGTCTTCATGTTTAGATGCTACCATTTTTTCTACCTCTACCCCTCCATAAAAAACTCAACCAACAACCCAAAATACCATGAAGTAAATGTATGCTGTCATCATTTATCATGTTTTATTCTGTTTTATTAAGAATAACATATAAAGAGCCCTGATGCAATGCAATAGGGTTTGTATGGCTACAGAAATGCAAAGTAGAGAGCTGTTTCTCCGTGCACATAATTAATGTTCTTTGAAGTCTGTCACAGTATCCATTCAACTCAATAAAGAAACTGATGTTTGAGTTAAATAAGAACTAGATAGGCCCAAAAAAGTCTCATCCAGGAATTAGTGTTTGTGCCAGTTAATTGTATGGAGAGTGAAAAAACTAGAAGAGGTTAAAGTGATGGTAGTGAGAAAGCAGTGCAGTGATGGAGCAGATCCTGTGGTTTAGAATTCCAGGTTAGGTTTATACTGATGACACATGGAAGAAAAATTATTTTGTCTTGCAGTGAATAGCAGTAATTTGAAATGCAGTAGAAGGGCTTGGTCCTCCCTTGTGTTTAATTTCAGCTCTGTGTGAGGAGAATGAAGTTGAGTGGGTAGATGCAAGACTTAACCACAGCAAGTCATCAGTGTGGCAGAGCAAGACTGAGCTTCTCCTACCTAGATTTGCCGAAAGCCAAACTTTCCTCTGCCCCCCAGCCTATCCTTGCACCAGCACTGAAGGCTTTGCTTTCTCAGAGAGTTTGCATGAATGGATATGCCTGAGACTATGGCACCAGATGGAAGCTCAGATTTTTAACACGTTCTGTGTCTTGGATGGGTAGAGGAACAAAAGCTTTCTGTACAAAGTTGTCCATGATACAGAGAAGTTAAAATGTTGTAGGTAATTCTTCTTTTCTCAGTTATATTGATGAGTGAAGAATAAATTGCTGGATGAAGTGGCATGCCGCCAAAATGATATGAAACGAGATTCACAATATGGATCTTTAGATTCATGTGCTAGTTTGACACAGCCTCTTCCCTAAAACACAGAAGTGAAGGAAAGCAACATGCACAAAAAAAAGCCCCTCTGGGTCGAGATAAAGAGTTGAGACAAGATAAGAGTTTACTGTAAATGAGGTAACAGAATGCACAATTACCTTAGACTCTTTGCAGAAAAAAGCACAGCAGCAAGCAGAAGCAAGTGAGCTAAACAACTACATCACTCTTCCTCCAACTGCATTCACAGTGGAAGAACGCAAGCACCCCAAAACCCCAGAACCCAGAGGAAGCAACTGGAACAGGAAGCCTTTTGTGTTACAATTGTGAACATTGAACCCTGTGATGGCTTGGATGTTCCCTGCCCCCCAACTCTTATGAAATCACCCAGAATAGACTCAGCTGGATGGAAGTTAAAGAATGAAGCTCTATTTACAGCTTAGCACAATATACAAGCATGTATACACAGATATATACAGTTATATAGAAGTTTAAAAGAGTACCGAAACACAATATGCCTCCCAGAAACAGAGTCCCCAAGAGAGCTCCCAACCAAGTCCTCCCTTCCCCCTCCCTCTATCCCTCCCTTCAGAAATAACCAGATCAACCCACATATATCTCACGTCATAAATCTAGAGATCTGAGATGAGATGTCAAAAAAGACGACAAGGAGGTTAGAGGAAAAAGGGTTAGATCAGATTAGAGTTAAGGCAGAAGCAGCTACAGAGACCAGACCACCAGAAAGATGGCACAGCCCAAAGTGAGAGCTGAACAGTGTGTGAGAAGTGAGTGTCCTATCTATAGTTTGACTAGTTGCATTTCTCAGCAGAAGAATGAGTAATATACATTGCTGTTGTTTTTTATTCTTCTCACAGCTAAGGATTTCATCTCTCTCAATAAGAATATTCCAATTAGGTTTAAACCAGCACAAGTCCCATCATACTCTGCTTCAGCCAGCACTTTCATTTTGAAGGTGGCATGAGGCAAGGTGGTATGAATAGAAGCAGGTTAAAGCTCAACTTAGGACAATCCACCAATTTCAAGTGAAAGAAGCACCACTTAAGGCAAAACTATTTTTCAAATGCAAGCCTGATGGAGATGAATACAGTCTCATGTAGAAATAGCAGGCCTTAGCTCATGTTCCCAATGAGACTCATTATGTGTCTGTATGTAGGGCCATAAAGATGCTCAGAGGACTGCAGCAGCTCTGCTATGAGGACAGGCTATCAGCACTGGGGCTCTGTAGCCTGGAGAAGAGAAATCTTCATAGAGTGGCCTTCAGTATCTGAAGGGGTCTACAGGGGGGCTGGGGAGGGACTATTGACAAGGTCTTGTAATGACAGGGTGAAGAATAATGGGTTTAAACTGGCAGAGGGCAAATTGAAACTGGAAGTTAGGAAGAAGTTCTTTCCAGTAAGGGTGGTGAGACACTGGCACAGGTTGCACAAGGAGGTTGTGGACCACAGAATCACAGCTAAGGATTTAAGGATTCTGTGATCCACAACCTCCTTGGAGGTGTTCAAGGTCAGGTTGGATGAGGCCTTAAGTGACCTGTTCTAGTGGGAGGTGTCCCTTCCTATGGCGGTGAGTTGGAACTGGATGATCTTTGAGGTCCCTTCCAACCTAAACCATTCTATGATTCTGTGATTCTATATCCTTTTGAGTATCCTCAGTGGCTATTTCCAGGGAAATCTGCCAGAAGGTAGAAAGTGTTTTGTTGTAACAAGTTTTGAGAAGACGGGAAAGTTAGGCAAAGAAGAGAGTGTTTCCTGCATTCCTTCACTGGGAACGGGAAAGCGCCGTGGCTTCACCTTTATCAGACCTCTGAGAATCCACGTGGGACAGCCTTGTTAGGACTGTCAGCCACAGGAAATGCTTTAATTGGCAGTCACACCTTATTAGACGTCAGAGAACCCAACCAGGAGACACAGAACTGCTGGAAGCCAGATATCATTAGCTCTGCTGCTCGCAGAGCTGTGCACTTGAAAAAGTCTTCAATGGCTGTGGTGCTGAATGGAGTGGCCCTTCACTGCAGAGCTGGGCTTTGCAGCACATGCAGAAACAAAAGAGGGAACAAAGTCCTGTCTGAACCTGGTGAATTGTCAAACCGAAAGAAAAAAAGAAAGAATGTGAAAAGAGAAAAGTTGGGACAGACATCCTCAAGTGAGCACTTCGGATAAACATTTCATTACTTTTCAGTTATTTCTTGTCCAGCTGATAATAATAGAAAATCAACCTGTGCCCAACTGTCTGCCTGTGCTAATAATAAAAAGGAAGTAGCATTCCATTTCTAGATGAATCCAAGTTGTAGGGAAACCTGTGGCAGAGCAGACATCTTTTCCTTGAGGAAAAAGACCTGGGGGTCTGGGTTGATGAAAAGCTCAACATGACCCAGCAGTATGAGTGCAGCCCAGACAGCAACTCTGTGCTGGGCTGCAGCAAGAGCAGCGTGGCCAGCAGGGCAAGGGAGGGGATTCTGCCCCTTTGCTCTCCTGAGACCCCACCTGGAGTACTGTGTACAGTTCTGGAACCCTCAGCACAAGCAGGACATGGAACTGTTGGAGCGAGTCCAGAGGAGGCCACAAAAATGTTCAGAGGGCTGCAGCAGCTCTGCTACGTGGACAGGCTGAGAGAGTTGAGGTTCTGCAGCCTGGAGAAGAGAAGGCTTCAAGGAGACCTTGGATTGGCCTTCCAGTATCTGATGGGGTCTACAAGAAGGCTGGGAAGGGACTATTGACAAGGTTTTGTAATGACAGAATGGGGAGTAATGGGTTTAAACTGGCAGAGGGGAAATTGAAACTGGATGCTAGGAAAAAGTTCTTTCCACTGAGCGTGGTGAGACACTGACACAGTTTGCCCAGGGAGGTGTTGAAGGCCAGGTTGGATGAGGCCTTGAGCGACCTGTTCTAATGGGAAGTGTCCTTGCCTATGGCAGGGGGGTTGGAGCAATATGATCTTTGAGGTTACTTCCAACCTAAACCATTCTATGATTCTATAGCAGACTGCCACACTTTCTCCACTGTAGATGCTCAGGATGGAAATTGTTAATTGATAGAGAGAATTTGCTAGGGAATTCCCTTTCATGGAAATCATCATTTGCCAAACAAAGGTAATCTAGAATTTGTTGTTGTTTATGTTATAGTTGAAAAAAAAATTGGAGCAGTCTTTCATGGTTGATTTTTACTTTTCAACTGTTGGAAAAGTTGCAATATACCAATCAGCACATTGTAAAGTTACAAGCTAAGTTAATAACACCTTTATCCTGTGCAGGCTTTTTGGTAGTTGTATGTTTTATCTGGGGGCTACTTACTTAACTTTCTTTTATTTCTGCTCATTTCACCAGCTAGTAATGGATGTCTGCAGAGATAGTGTTCTTTTATAAATCTGTAAGAACTAATTCAATCTTATTCCATAACAATTGCTATGTCACAGAATTGTCAGGGTTGAAAGGGACCTCGAGGATCCAATCCCCTGCCTTGGCCAAGGACGTGTCACCCCAGATTAGGCTGCCCACAGCCACATCCAACCTGGTCTTAAAAGCATCCAGGGATGAGGCTTCTGCCACATCCCTGGGCAACCTGTGCCAGTCCCTCATCACCTTCATGCTGAAGAACTTCTTCCTGACATCTAATCTACATCTGCCCTCCTCTATCTTGGATGCTTTCACCCCAGTCCTATCACTACCTGATGCCCTAAAAAATCCCTTCTCACTTTTCCTGTAGCCTACTTCAGATATTGGAAGGCCACAAGAAGGTCACCTAGGAGCCTTCTCTTCTCCAGACCGAACAACCCCAACTTTCTCAGCCTGTCCTCATAGGCAAGATCTCCAGCCCTCTGATCATCCTTGTGGCCCCTTTCTGGACAGGTCCCATTTGTTACTCTTATAATGGATTCTCATGCAAAGTAGGTTTAGCCAACACTGAATGGTATCAATAATTTAATAACAATTATGTGTCAAGTGAGCATCAGCTCAAATGCTGTGCTATACCGGTCACTGTCAGACTGTGCAGTGGATTTTTCTCTTCTCTTACACCGGAGATACTGAGCCTGCTTCACTTTCTCTTGCCCAGGTGTTTGCCCTGCTTGCCTGGGTCTGGTGACACAGGGGCTTTAAGAGTCTGGGAAATGCAAAGAATGGTTGCTTTGCCAATATAGCCTCTCCATGTCTCCTAAGAATCCACAATATGGCTTTCCTTTCCAACACCCCGTGCTACATAGACAAGCACAGAGCTGCCCTCCCTCTGCATAAACCCACGGGGTGTAAGTTGACATCAAGTGAGGTTTGGCTAAAAGTGTACAAAGTAAAAGCAACATGGAGATGGCTCTTTGAAAGAGGCTTGATTAAGTGTTGAAGAATCAAAATGACAGAATAGTTTAGGTTGGAAGGGACCTCGAAGACCATATAGCTCCAACCCCCTGCCATAGTCACAGACACCTCCCACTAGAACAGGTCGCTCAAGGCATCAATCACCTTTCCAGTGCCTCCAGGGAGGGAGCAGCTATAACCTGTCTGGGCAACCTATGCCAGTGTCTCACCACCCTCACTGGAAAGAACTTCTTCTGAACATCCAGTTTAAACCTCCCCTCTGCCACTTTAAACCCATTGCTCCTTGTCCTGTCATTATAAGACCTTGTAAATAGTCTCTTCCCAGCCCTCCTGAAGGGCACTCCAAGGTCTCCTTGAAGCCTTCTCTTCTCCAGGCTGCAGAGCCCCAGCTCTCATAGCCTGTCCTCATAGCAGAGCTGCTGCAGCCCTCTGAGCATCTTTGTGGCCTCTTCTGGACTGGCTCCAACAATTCACTGTCCTTCTTGTGTTGGGAGCTCCAGAACTGCACACAGTACTCCAGGTGGGGTCTCAGGAGAGCAGAGTAAAAGGGCAGAATCCCCTCCCTTGCCCTGCTGGCAAGTTGGTTTACTCAGCTTAGGTTGCTTCCAGACACAAAGACAGCTCTGTTGTAGACAAGAGCTTCCCTTCTGAGTGTGGAGGTGACTGGAAACTGAACCTGAAAATGTCCCAAACTCCTTAGTGGATATTGAACATGTAAATAGAAGTAAAGATTAACACAGTGTGAAATGCTGAGTTTCTTTCTTGTTTACTGCCATCTCCAGTAATTACTGAAGGAATTTCCTGGGTTCTGTGGAGTTGTATCTGTGGTATCTCTGGGAGGCTTGTTTTCCAAAAAAAAGGAAGATGTAACCTATTCAGGATTGCAGAGCACTTCTGTCAGAGCAGTTTTTTTCTTGCAAACATTATTGATCATACACAAAAAAAAAGCAGGGAGAATTTTTCCTTTTCATATGGTAGCAGCTCTGTTGACATTTTAGTCAGAGGCTGTGGTAGGCAGTGAGAGGGAGAGAGGTAGAGTAAGCAGTGAAGGAGGCTGTCCTCAGGGAAGCCATGGTGCTGGAGCCCATGGTGGCACAGGAGTGTGCTGCCCTGCAGCTTGGCTTAGAGTTGGTGTGAGGCTAGGTGGAGTTTGGTGACCAGTCTGCCATTTTTTTCCAATGGTAGAAAATTATCTTTTTTTTCTTTTTTCCTTTTCTTTTTCTTTTTCTTTTTCTTTTTTTTTTTTTTTTTTTCCTGCAAAAAAAAGGAGGGAGAAATCTGAGAATATGAGCCCTGATGTCTTTTGGAAGTTATTTTCCTGCTACAACAGAAACCCCCTGACACAGCTTGATCCAGGTGGCAAGAGGTTCTTTTATCCATGCAATTAGAATGAAAGAAACAAACAGAAAGCATTTTTGTGCAGCTGGCAGTATGTTTAAGAAAGGGTTTAACTTCCTTCAATATCTGAGCTTTGTCACTGCTTTTCTTGCTGGTATTTGTTATTTGAACAGAGATAGGTAAAACAATCCCTAAGGGAATGTGGAAGTGGGTTTTTATCTCGGACATGAAGGACTCAAAGGGTCAGAACTATTTTATTCACATGAATCTCACTCTTTAATAGACACAGCAGCTGCTGCCCAAATTCATACAGGCAAGCTGATAAAGGATGAAAGTAATTTTAGGTGAAATAAAATGTGAGAGTACTACAGGGAAAGACTCACAAGGATGAGGGGTTAGTCATTGCAGAACTCAACTGAGGTTCTAAAATGGAAAAGTTGCTTTTCTGTTTGATTTTGAGAGGTCTGCAGATTTCAAAATTCTGGTCACATGAGTATGTCCCTCAGTAGATTGTTCTCAATAGAGTTTGTTGAGAAATTCCTTGAGAGAATTAGTTTTTATTGACAAATTTCATTTCATCAAAATAGATCAGGGTTCAAGTCCCTGCTGTATGTCTGATTCAGAGTGTCCTGGGATGAAGAATGCTGAAGGTTTACCCTGGATCCATTATGCATTAATGAAACTGAGAATCACCAATAATTGGGAAATATTCTGAAACAGGGATGTTTAAAGATAGAAAAGTTTGCCAGTTTAAAATGATAATCAGAACTCTAACCACATGAAGTTCAATAAGGGGAAGCGTAGAGTCTTGCATCTGGGGAGGAATAACAACAGGCATCAGTACTAGTTAAAGGTTGCCCTGCTGACTTTAGAGCGCTGGTGGGCAGCAAGTTCTGCATGGGCCAACAATGTGCCTTTTGGGGCAAGAGATTCAATGGCATCCTGGGATGCATCAGGAAAAGTGTGGCCAGCAGGGCTAGGGAGGTTCTTCTCCTCCTCTACTCTGCCTTGCTGAGATGACACCTGGAGTACTGTGACCAGTTTTGGGCTCCCCAGTTCAAGACAGACAGGGACCTGCTGGAAATTGTCCAGCTGAGAGCCACAAGAATGACTGGGCGGCTTGAGCATTTGCCTTATGGAGAGAGACTGAGAGCCCTAGGGCTGTTTAGTCTGGAGAAGAGAAGGATAAGAAGAGATCTGATCAGACATCTGATCAGTGTGTGCAAATATCTGAGAGGTGGGTGTCAAGTGGAGGGGGACAAGCTCTTTTTGGTGGTGCACAGCAATAAGTCAAGGAGCAATGGATACAAACTGGAACATCCTATGATTCTATAGCAGGTTTCAGCTTAATATGAGGAGAAACTTCTTTACAGTGAGGGTGTCAGAGCCCTGGAGCAGGCTGCCCAGAAAGCTTGTGGAGTCTCCTTCTCTGGAGACTTTCAAAACCTGTCTGGATGCATGCCTGTGTGGACTACCCTGGGTGATCCTGCTTTGACAGGGGGGTTGGAGTGGATGATTTCTGGAGGTCCCTTCCAACCTCTAAGGTACTATGATTCTGTGATTCTGATTCTAAAAATGTGTGGAATTTCCTTAATTAAAAGGAAAGAAAGATTAGCTGAATCAAAGCTTTCCTTCAATCATTTTTGCACCATAATTTAGTTTTGACCTTTTTGTTCCAATTAACTAGGATTGCAATCCAGACATTTTCAAGTTAAATCAAGCTGTTACCTTCTGTGTTGTCAAACAGAACATACTAGTAATTCTGAGGCTCTATTCCACAGGTTTTTCAGGGCACAGTTATTTTCTGAAGAGTTCTTTGAACCACACTCACTTCTGCAAGTATGCTTTGCCAAAAATGGGATAACAGACCAGCTCCACTCTAATCTTCAGCACTGAAGTGTCAACGCTAAACAGTGACCCTAAGTGCCAGGTTGAACACTTCCAGGTCTGGTGACTCCAGCACTGTCCTGGACAGACCATTCCAATGGCTGAGAACCCCCTCTCGGAAAAAATATTTCGCAGCATCCGGCCTCGACCTCCCTAAGGCAGCTTGGAACCATTTCCTCTGCTCCTGTCCCATGCCACCAAGGAGCAGAGGCTGCCCCCTCCTCACTCCAACCTTCCCTCAGGGAGCTGTAGAGAGCAATGAGGTCTACCCTCAGCCTCCCCTTCTCCAGCCTGAACTCCCCCAGCTCCCTCAGCCCCTCCTCACTGCCCAGGTGCTCCAAGCCCTTCTCCAGCCTTGTCCTTCTCTGGACAGGCTCCAGCTCCTCAATGTCCCTCTTATAGTGCCGGGCCCAGAACTGAACACAGCACTCAAAGTGTGGCCTCCAAGTGTTGAGCACAGGAGGATGGTCCCCTCCTGTCCCTGCTGCCCACCCTGTTTCTAACACAAGCCAGGATGCCACTGGCTTTCTTGGCCACCTGGGCACTGATGGCTCATGTTCAGTTGACTGCTCCTGGTGACCAGGTACCAGGCAGACTTCGATGTGTTACGTTACTTGGACTCAGATATGAGCAACTTAACTGATACATGCCTTAGAAATATTTTGAAGGAGCTGGAGGATGCAGCTCATGGAAGTGGATCAAGTGAATCTACAGCTACTTGGCACAGCTGCAGATGTTGTAGCAGCAGCTGCAGAACTCCTGGGGGAACTGTAGGATTTCATTTTACACAACAGTACTTAGAGAGGCAAGACCTTGGGTGTTAATAAATGGGATATGAGGTGATATTCACCATAAATTTAAAGAGAGTCGTAGGGTCCTTGTGTGTGATTGGGCTGTTCAGAGAAGGGAGTCAGCTCATCCACTTGCCAAGATAACTTTTATTTGGTAGATCAACTGCACAATGATACAATTTGCCATAGACGGCTGATTATGAGGCTGTTCCCCATGCTCCTCAGTGCTCAAGGCAAGAGAAATCATATTTGTTTTCTTAGGAAAGATAGTCATGATCAGTAGTTTTATCAGTGTGTGTGCCCACCTACTGCATAAAGGTCCACTTTGTACTTGCAAGAACTGACAGAATGCTTTAGTGAGATAAGGAAATAAAGCCATTCCTGTAGGGGTAGTTGAGAGGCGGGGGGGGGGGAAAGCAATGATCCAAAAAAACAGTTACCTCTGGGAGCCTTGTGAAAATCCTTGATTTTTTTTCCATAGTTCCCCACTCAAAAACACAAGATTAAAAAAATTGCATCAGTCAGAGTCCCTTGGTAAATACCAGTTTCCCACTCTTAAACACCGAGTTTAGCTATTTAGATCAAAGACACATTAATTGGCAGAGAAGAACATAGTGGGAGGGAAAATACATTTCAGCAGGCTGGGAATGAATGTGTCACACAAAATACCTAAGGGATCCCTTACAGCACTCCTATCCTCTGCTGTGCCCTCACCTGATAAGTGGCTAATGGGTTCTGGAATTTTGAATCCTCTTTGTTGCTTGCCACACATGGCTGCCCAAGGTTGCTGGAGTGTAAAATACAAAGTGTATTTTTCACCCTCCAAAATCAGGTGCTTTTGGATGTCTGTGCCCGTGTGAGTAACTGGCACCTTGGTGCTGGGGATGCTAGCCAGGGTGTGAAGCCAGTCACAAAGATGCTCAGAGGGTTGCAGCAACTGAGAACAGGCTACAAGAGTTGTGGCTCTGCAGCCTGGAGAAGAGAAGGCTTCAAGGAGACCTTGTAGTGGCCTTCTAGTATCTGAAGGGGGCTACAGGAGGGCTGGGGAGGGACTATTGACAAGGTCTTGTAACGACAGGAGGAGGAGTAATGGATTTGAACTGGCAGAAGGCAGGTTGAAACTGGATGTTAGGAAGAAGTTCTTTCCATTGAGGGTGGTGAGACACTGGCGCAGGTTGCCCAGAGAGGTTGTGGCTGCTCCCTCCCTGGAGGTGTACAAGGCCAGGTTGGATGAGGCCTTGAATGACCTGTTCTAGTGGGAGGTGTCTGTGACGATGGCAGGGGGTTGGAACTGGATGAGCTTCAAGTTCCCTTCCAACATAAACTATTCTATCATTCTATGATTTTCCTGTGTCAGGAGGCTGCTGTGGCTTCAGTAGAAACTGTGTGGCTCTTGCTGCCCACCTTACTGCATTTCTTTACCTGTGGTCTCTGCCTTCTTGCTCCCTAAACATCAGTTTATTTCACCACATCAGTGTTATGTTATTTACTTGTAGACAGGATCCAAGCTGCACAGAAGATAGAGCTCTTATCTCATTAGCCATTTTTTGCAGGAGCTGTAGACCTTACTCTCTTTTTAACCTTCTTTTGACCTCCATTACTTACTGACATTAGCCTGTACTTCTGGTTACAGTGACACTTTGATGAACTAACTCAAACTGAGATTGGATAGGTTTAGATTGGACATTAGGAAAAAGTTTTTCAAGGAGAGAGTTGTCAGGAACTGGAATGATCTGCCCAGGGAGGTGGTGGAGTCACCAACCCTGGATGTGTTTAAGGGTCGTTTGGATGTGGTGCTTAGGATTCTGTTTTAAGATGAATGTTGTAGAGTAAGGTTCTAGGTTGGACTTGGTGATCCTGAGGGACTTTCCCAACACAGGTATTTCTGTGATTCTGTGATTCTTTGAGCTATAACTCAACTAACTTGAGGAATACTTCGCTACTGGCACCCACATGACCCCAAACCATCCAGCATTTTTTTTGTTAATACAGATCTCTTAAGCCCTATGTAAATCCCAGAATCACAGAATTAACCAGGTTGGAAAAGACCTCTGAGATCATCAAGTGCAACCTATCTCCTAACACCTTCTAATTAATTAAACCATGGCACTAAGTGCCTCATCCAGTCTCCTTCTAAACACCTCCAGGGATGGGGACTCCACCACCTCCCTGGGCAGCCCATTCCGATGCCAATCACTCTTGCTATGAAGAACTTCTTCCTAACATCCAGCCTGAACCTGCCCTGGCACAGCTTGAGGCTGTGTCCTCTTATTCTGTCACTGGGTGCATGGCAGAAGAGACCAAGCCCACCTGGCCACAACCTCCTTTCAGATAGTTGTAGAGAGCAATGAGATCTGCCCTGAGCCTCCTCTTCTCCAGGCTGAACACTCTCAGCTCCCTCAGCCTCTCCTCACAGGGCTGTGCTCCAGCCCCCTCACCAGCCTTTGTGCCTCCTTTGCAGAGCCTGAAGTTGTTAATATATTTGCATTTTTCTTCTGTGTTGTCCTTCAAGTGTTAGCAGTAGCTTTAGGCTTCGAATCTAGGACTCAGCAAAACATAAATTATGTGTGCTTTGGTTTTGGTTTTCTTTTACTCCTACAATTTAGACAATTGGTAGATGTAATATGTGAGTTCTTCATGATGCTTTCTGAAAGCTGTACTGGACTTTGGAACAAAGAGCAGTTCATTCGTTCCTGAATATTAGCTCAATTCTAGTGTTTCCAAAAGGACATCAGCTATCATCCAAAGCAGTTTTGCATCTTCACCCAGTATCAGAAGGCTTGTTAAGTAACATTCCATCTGCTAACCTGGATCTCCAGAGTCATTTAAGCAGCTAATGTGAATGAACCAAATCATTCCATCTGTACTGTATCAATATTTGGGAAGCTTTTCCTTACCTACAATTTTGTTCTTTAAGAGAAAGCATCTCATTTTTTTTTCCAGAGAGGGCACAACATTATCTGATAATCCACTTCTCCTAATGGTCTTAATCCTACAACCCTCTAGCAAAAGTAATAATTACTGATAGAAAGGGTAATTGGAACTACATATTTAATGTGCTGGTAAGCCAGAGTCCAACGAGACATGAGACGCAACCAAAGGCAGCCTTTCCATGCATGCTGTATCCAGAAGGTTGTAAATCCAGAAGGTTGTAAATCCAAATAAAATCTCCAAGGAGATTTTATTTGTCTGCTTCCTCTTGCGACATTGTTAGGAGTGCTGTGTCAGCCCAGTGCTATGTGTACCACTTTTCTCTTTGTAGATTCTGTAGATGTAGTATCTACAGATACTTGAAAAGATGTTATAGAGAGGTTGGTGTTGGTCTCTTCTCACAGGTAAATAGTGATAGATCAAGAGGGAATGGCCTCAAGCAGTGACTGGATAACTTTAGACTAGATATCAGGAAAAATGTTTTCCCAGCAAGAGTGGTCAGGCTTTGGAATGGGCTAGGCAGGGAGGTGGTGGAGTCACCAACCCTGGCTGTGTTTAAAAGTCATTTGGATGTAGTGCTTGGGAATATAGTTTGGGGTGAACCTTGCAGAGTAAAGGATATTGGTTTGACTTGGTGATCCTGAGGGACTTTCCCAACCTGGATGTTTCTGTGATTCTGTGATTCTGTGAGGTATAACTCAACTAACTTGAGGAATACTTTGCTACTGGCACCCACATGACCTCAAACTGTCCAGTATTTTTTTTTTTTTTTTTTTTGCTAATACAGGTCTCTTAAGCCCTNAACTGGAGGAATACTTTGCTACTGGCACCCACATGACCTCAAACTGTCCAGTATTTTTTTTTTTTTTTTTTTTTGCTAATACAGATCTCTTAAGCCCTATGTAAATTCCAGAATCACAGAATTAACCAGGTTGGAAAAGATCTCTGAGATCAAGTGCAACCTATCTCCTAACACCTTCCAGTTAACTAAACCATGGCACTAAGTGCCTCATCCAGTCTCCTTCTAAACACCTCCAGGGATGGGGACTCCACCACCTCCCAGGGCAGCCCATCCCAATGCCAATCACTCTTGCTATGAAGAACTTCTTCCTAACATCCAGCCTGAACCTGCCCTGGCACAGCTTCAGGCTGTGTCCTCTTGTTCAGTCACTGGGTGCCTAGCACAAGAGACCAAGCCCACCTGGCCACAACCTCCTTTCAGATAGTTGTAGAGAGCAATGAGGTCTGCCCTGAGCCTCCTCTTCTCCAGGCTGAACACTCTCAGCTCCCTCAGCCTCTCCTCACAGGGCTGTGCTCCACCCCCCTCACCACCCATTGTGCCTCCTCTGGAGAGCCTGGAATATGGTTTGGGGTGAACCTTGTAGAGGAAGGATATTGGTTGGACTTGGTGATCCTGAGGGGCTTTTCCAGCCTGAATGTTTCCTGTGATGATTCTGTAATGACTTGGACACATCTGAATGATTCTAAGGAGTCTAGAAAACATCCAATTCCATTTCCATGCAGCATATAGACTGCCTGGCCCAGAAATTTCCTTCCTTTAGCAGAGTCAGTATAGAGAATAACTGTTAAACCGCATGCATGCCTTCTTGCCCACTACAATAAAATTAGTTTTCTTAAAGCTGTCAGTTCATATATATAACCAGATGGGCTCAAATGAAAGCCTTCCTGAAGCACCTTACATTCATTTACAGCTGTAGTCCATTCCTACCAGAATCTTAATCAGTAGATGCTAATCAAACCAGCACTCGATTTCGCATCCAAAACCAGCTGAGAGCATTCATAAATGCTTTAGTGACAGGAAGGTGGATTTATGTCCCCAGTCCTTATCAGGAAGAATGCTCAACAGAAAAAGAAAACTTGCATGAAAGAAGTGATGGTAAAAGTTAAAATCTATTATAATATAAAATCGAAACAGTAAATCTTTTGCTTACCACTTGAGTGTTTCAGTAACCCAATTAATGGAAAAAGCAAAGTTGTTAATCCCTTGTAAAACCTCTCAGAGGCATCTGGGAGGAGTAATAGTTGTTTATCCCCTTGCTAAGGTAAGAATATTAGGAACTGTGAAGGCAAATGCATGTTTCCTAATCAGATGGCATTATGAGAGCTATTTCATTTAGAGATCCTCTGCAGTTTAGAACCTAAGCCTGAAATAAGCCTCTGTCTTCTGAGGGAGCAAGATGGCATTCTTTGAAATGTTGGAATTCTGTCACTTGAAGGGAAGAGGAGAAAAAAAAACCACCACAAAAGCAAGCAAACAAACAATAAAAAAAAAAAAAAAAGGTAAAAGAAAGCATCCACTGAGACCTAAGAATATAAAAGCATCTGAGGTCTCAGAAGGAGATGAAATCAATGCAGTGCCACAGTCACAGTGCAGATGAAAGTGCCTGCTGTCTCAATTGCAAAGAAACTGCTCCGAAACTCTCGCTTTGATTTTTATGTTATGTTATTTTATTTTAGTGCTGTAGTCCTCTGCGTTACCACTAAATGCAATGTGTGGGAAAATCACTGCTTTGCTGTGGTACAGCTACAACAGATAGAAGCTAATGAGGTAGAATGGTCAAGCTATGTGATTTGTATTTGTAGATACAAATACATACCCATCAATCTTCTTGCTTCTAGATTGGGTGTCACTGCCACCCAGCTGCCTCCTCACTGACACTTCTGTTTCCATAAAAATTGTCTCACACACATGTCCTGAAGCTCTCTCCAGAATGAACTTTCCTCCAAGCTATTGGAAGGTTGGGAGAAGTTCTGCTCCCCATCTACTGTGCCCCGTTGAGGCCAAATCTGGAATATTGTGTCCAGTTCTGGGCCCCTCAGTTCAAGAAGGACATCAGGGTCCTTGAGAGAGTCCAGCACAGAGCCATACAAATGCTGAAGGCAGTGGAAGAATTTTCCTTAAAAGGAGAGCCTGAAGGAGCTGGGTCTGTGCTGCTTGGAGAGGAGGAGACTAAAGGGTGACCTCATTCCTGCTTAGAAAGATGTAAAGGTGAGTGCCAAGAGGCTGGAGCCAGGCTCTGCTGGGTGATGCCCAGTGACAGGACAAGGGGCAATGGTGGAAGTTGAGGCATAGGAAGCTCCATGGAAACATGAAGAAAGATTTTTTTCCTGTGAGGGTGGCCGAACACTGGAACAGGCTGCCTGGGGGGCTTGTGGAGTCTCCCTCTCTTTCATGATCTGCCTGGATGTGTTCCTGTGTAACATGGTGTAGGTGATCCTGCTCTGGCAGGGGGGTTGGACTGGATGAACTTTTGACGTCCTTTCCATCCCTTAACATTCTGTGATTCTGTTGTCTTCTACCACAAGTTAATTTGCTGGCAAAGGATTTTAATAGTGCTTTGAGATGATTTCAGATAGGAGCACGACTGCTGCCAGACACAATACCTCTTGCTAGTTGAAAGTGACATTGTGAAGAACTGGTACAAACATGTCTAGATCTGCATTGCTTCTGCTGCCTCTGCTGAAATCCCTGCTCTTGATGGAGTAGAAGGAATTTAGGTGGGAACTGTGGTCCATTTGTGGCTGTCTTCCCTACCATCACCTGTCCATCCAGGATTTCAGCAGGTAATAATGATCTGGTGTAAAAACCGAAGATTGTGGAGTTAAAGAAAGAGTAAGGCCTGAAAACTGAGTTGTTTCCTTTCCGTAGTGTTACAGAAAACTTCTCCCAGTGGGAAAACACAAGGACAACACTGTGAACAGGAATAGCTGTTATTATTAGTGGGTGATGTAGCTGGAAATGTCTCAGCCATTTTGTCCAGGTTCTACATGGATGGCACAGTTCTTCTATACAGTGACCCACATTATGCCAAAGTTTGGACAGGGAGCAGGTCTGGTTTTGTAGGGAGCCAAACAAAAGCAAAATGGAGTGTCTGGGAAATTTTCCCTGTGGATGAAACCTGGAATGTCTTACACGTAGGTGTCAGTAAATGGTGCAGGGGATTTGCCCTAGGGGTAGTAAGCTATCACTACTAATGAAATTTCAGTATCTGAAGGGGGACTACAAGAAAGCTGGGGAGCGACATTGTAGGATGTCAGGCAGTGATAGGACTGGGGGGAATGGAGCAAAGCTATAAATGGGTAGATTCAGACTGAATGTTAGGAAGAAGTTCTTCAGCATGAGGGTGGTGAGACCCTAGAATATCTTGCCCAGGGAGGTGATGGAAGTCCCATCCCTGGAGGTGTTTAAGGCCAGGCTGGATGAGGCTCTGGACAACCTGACCTAGTGTGAGGTGTCCCTGCCCACGGCAGAGGGGTTGGAACTGGATGATCCTTGTGGCCCCTTGCATTTCCGACTGATTCTATGATTCTGTGATTCCATGATTCTACATTTAAATTGAAAGGTTGGGACTGATGCAAAGAATTAATAATGGTTGTGCAGCCTGTGCAGTTCTTTTTGCACAGTGATAGACTGCTGACATTATACTCCAGTTTCTCAAGTAAGATTTGTAATGATTCTAGATCCTTTGACAAAGTTAGACTCAATATTTATGCTACTTTAGTAATCGAGCAGACAGGTCATTTCTTATGCAAGACACGGGCAGGGACCTTTGCGTGCCTCTGTCATCATCGCATTTTGCAGCAGTTTTACTTGGAGCCTCTGCCTGTGATTCATTGATTCATTTCCTAACCCTGTTCCCCAGTGAGATCATTTGGTGTAGGTTTGATTTACCAGCAGCAAAGCAGGCATTGTGTCTTTTAGTTTCTCGGGCATGTCTGTATAGATTAGAATTGTAACCTGCAGTTACAACTCGCACTAAACGGGTTTAGATTGCAGAATACTAAGAGCGCATTGGCCTCTTGTTCTCTGTTGGGGCCTAGGAAGCAGCCTCTGGAGTCTGGATTGGGGGCAAGGGCAAGAGGTCAGATGTTAAAAATGAAATCCTAGCAGTTAGACTGCCAAGGCAGAGCCAGGCAATGCAGCAAGACCAAGCTTGTGCAAAATTCTCTGCCTGTCTGTTGGTGTGATATTAACTAGCGATAGTACCTTATTGTTCTAAGCAGGGACGATGGAGCACCTGTGTCTTGCAGACCATGTACCAGTCCCAAGCTAGAGATGAAAAGATGGCAGGACAGCTAATAGCTTCACTGTGACCTGTGCCTCACTCTGTCCTGTTAGGTACTCACAGAGCCTGTTTCTCATCTTCCAAAGAAGAAAAAGCTGTTTGCTACCCAAATGCTTCAGTTGAAAGCCTGGGTCATTGAGCAGTTGGATGTAACTTTCCTCATTAGACAGTTTCACTTGGATTATTTAAGATCAGGGGACACTAAAATGAGTGCCATCCCTGCCATGTGAAGTCCTAGGAGGGCTGCTGTCCAGAATCTGGGTTGATAAACTGTGTGAGAACTAACCCACACTTGCTCCATTTCTTTTACCTGCCCGCAGCAGCTTCTGTTGGATGCAGGCCACACACTGCTGCTCTGTTGCGATGTAACCCTGCGCATGTCCTCAGTTGTGAAGCTACATTTTTGATTCAGGCATTTGTTTATTGATTTAAAGGTAAGCATTTAAACATTTCACAGTGTTTGGTTAGTAACAGCATGATGCTGAGGAGAGGAGCTGAGCAGGCAGGGTTAGTCGCAGTTCAGTTCCATGCTGCTGCTCCAACCAGTGTGCAAGGCACAGAGTACAGCCCTGACAGCACCACTCTGCTCACCTTTCTCTGCTCTTGACATAGTTTAACAAGACTGATCTGCATCCAAAGCGATGTGGCCAGAGATGGAGAGAGGAGATACTGCCACATTGCTCTGCTCTGGGGAGACCTCACCTGCACTGCAGTGTCCAGCTCTGAAGCCCTCAATACAGGAAGGACATGAAGCTGATGGAGCAGAACCAGAGAAGGCTACAAAAATGATCAGGGGATTGGAGCAGCTCTGCTACAAGGACAGGCTGGGGCAGCCTGGAGAAGATACAGCTCCATGGAGACCTAATAGCAGTGTGCCAGTACCTGAAGTGGGCTACAATAAGGCTGCAGAAACACTGTTTGCAAAAGCCTGTAGGAGACAGGATGAGGGCAATGGCTTCAAACTAGAACAGAACAGATTTAGATTGGATGTGAGGAACAAGTTTTGCACCATGAGGTTAGTGGAACACTGAATCAGGTTGCCCAGGGATGTGGTTGAGGCCCCATGCCTGAAGCTATCCAGGGTGAGGCTGGACAGGGCTGTAGGCAACCTGATCTAGTTGAGGATGTGTCTGCTGAGTGCAGAGGAGGTTGGACTGGATGAGCTTTAGAGGTCCCTTCCAACTCAGATCATTCTGTGATTCTGTGTCTTTAAATGAGAAGTGGTAGGAACCGAAAGGCAGCTCCACTTGAAATATGCTCATAGCTGTCCTGCCAGCCTGCTCTTCACACACATAAAATAAGATAGCAGGCCGAGAGGGGGCTGGGTCTTTGGCTTTGCAGGGGAGGGGAAGCACACCTGCTCCCTGGGCGGCAGCATGAGAGAAGTGGTAGCAGGAGCATTAATGATGTGTGGAGAACGGGCGGCTCCACTCTCCGGCAGTTTTTACAGCTGCGTGGGTTTGAGTCTTACCTGGTCTATTGCCCTGCCACTTCTCTTGTGCTGAGAAGAGGGCACAGTGTTGTTTAAACTGGTGATTCAGAGGTGTCGAAATCGTCATGGCTGATGGGTCAGGGTGACCTTTTATCTTGGCTTCTGTATTGATTCATCTAAGCCTAAAACACAATCTCCACCATCTGATCTGTGCAACCGAACAAATTTTGAAGCACAGAATGTTTTGGTACTTCCCAAAAACTATGGCAAACCTATTTCTGTTTGTTTTGTAAGTGGTTGAATCTCTCTTGTTGTGAGAAAGACCAATAAACATAAGCACTTTTACTGCAGTGAAGTCAGTGAAAGGCAACTCCTTGCTTAATGATCTGCACCACTGGGCACCACAGTTGCAAGGCTTCTACAGAAGAGGAGGATTGTCTGGAACCACTTGCTGGTTGTGCTTCTAAGTCTTTTCATTTCAGCTCGCATTTTTCTTTAGTCCAAAGTTTTATATAACCCCAGGCAATGCTACAGGCTTGGGGCAGTGTGGCTTGGAGAGCTGCCTGGCAGTAAGGGAACTGGGGGTTGTAAAAGCAGACAGCTGAAGATGAGCCAGCAGTGTGCCCAGGTGGCCAATTAGGCCAATGGCATCCTGGATTGTATTAAAAATGTTGTGTTCAGCAGGACCAGGGAGGTGATTGTCCCCTCAGACTTTGCTCTGGTGAGGCCACACCTCGAGTGTTGTGTTCAGTTTTGGGCACTGCAATATGAGAGAGATGTGGAGGTGCTGGAGTGGGTCCAGAGGAGGGCAACAAAGCTGTGAAAGGTCTAGAGAGTAAATCTGATGAGGAGCAACGGAGGGAGGTGGGGATGGTTAGTGTGAAACAGAGGAGGCTGAGGGCAGACAGGGGAGGCCTGTGGATGTGGTCTATCTGGACTTCATCAAGGCCTTTGACACTGTCCCCCACAGCTGGTTAAGCTGTCAGCCCACGGCTTGGATGGCAACACTCTGTGCTGGGTTAGGAACTGGCTGGAGGGCTGAGCCCAGAGAGTGGTGGTGAATGGTGCCACATCCAGCTGG
>WAAF01008952.1:82797-101009 GCA_013400475.1 Tricholaema leucomelas
TGAGGTCTCTTCCAACCTTAGTGATACTCTGATACTGTGATACAGACCTCGTGGCTGTCTACAATTACAATGAAGGGACATTGTGGAGAGGCTGCTGCTGGTCTCTTCTTACAGGTCATTGGAGACAGAACAAGTGGGAATGGCCTCAAGCTGAGGCTGGGGAGGTTTAGATTGAACGTTAGGAAAAAGTTTTTTCACAGAGAGAGTGGTTAGGGACTGGAATGAGCTGCCTAGGCAGGTGGTGGAGTCACCAATTCTGGGTGTGTTTAAGGATCATTTGGATGTGGTGCTTGGGGATATGGTTTAAGGTGAATCTTCTAGAGTAGGGTTATCGGTTGGACTTTGTGATCCTGAAGAGCTTTGCCAACCTGGAAGTTTCTGTGATTCTGTGGTATTTTCCTTTCCAAACTGCCTTTCACCTTACATTCTGCAAACTCCTTGGCTTTCCAAGGAAGGAAAACACTCCACACAGACTCACAGAGCTCAAATGTTAGCTCTGCATGAAATCATCTACTGCACATTTTTATATGATGGCAGTTCATAACACTGCACCATGAGCTGGAAAACAGTAAAAGCCTCTTTATTTATAAGGTTATTACAAGTATCCTCCAGTGTATCTTGCCTGTATACATCCTGTCAAAATATTTCAGGGCTTTTTGAACTTGTTTCAAGTGACATGACATGGCTTTTAACTGTATTTCCCCCTCCCCCCAGTTTTATTATTTTTAAGAATAGCTGATAAAACTGTCACTCAAAAAAAACCCAAAAAATAAAACAAACAAACAAACAAACAAACCAAGCAAAAAAACAACCCCAAAAATAGAGAATCCCTTGGTGGGGGGGGGGGGGGGGGGGGGATAAAAAGGTTTTAAAAAGGTTTAAATAAGCATCAGTTGAGGTTTGCAGTTAAGTAACCTGTACAGGAAATTATTATAATGTTCTCTATAATTGCTCTGGAAGAAAACTGAAAAAAAAAATGAAAGAGTGGAAGGCATAACAGACCTAATTAATGCCCACACTGCTTCTCCAGAGAAATGGAATTTTTTTATATAATGTAAATGCACTGCATAGGAAATGTTCTTATGCTTATTTTTTTTCCAGTTTGCCCTTCTTTTTCTTTATCTTGTGCAGCAGCAGTGTACAGTATTTTCTAGCATGCTGTGTACCTGTGTTTAGGAGAGTAAGTGGTGTTAGCACTTCTGAAATGTAAAACCCCAATTCTGCATTTGCTGTGTTTCCTAAAGGTCGACATTGATCACGACCCAAAGTGTGTCTTCATGTCCAAGGAGTGTGAATGCCTTGGTGCACATGCAGACATTTGTGCACTCACAGAGGAGGCTGTTCCACTACTGTGTTCATTATGTGTGTATGGACCAGCAATGTGCCCTTGTGGCCAAGAGCCAATGGCATCCTGGGGTGCATCAGGAAAAGTGTGGCCAGCAGGGCTAGGGAGGTTCTTCTCCTCCTCTACTCTGCCCTGCTGAGATGATGCCTGCAATACTGTGTCCAATTTTGGGCTCACCAGTTCAGGAGAGACAGGGACCTGTTGGAGAGAGTCCAATACAGAGCCACAAGGATGACTGGGGGACTTGAGCATCTGCCCTATGGAGAGAGACTGAGAGCCCTGGGGCTGTTTAGTCTGGAGAGGAGAAGGCTGAGAGGGGATCTGATAAATGTCTATCAAATCTGAGGGGTGGATGTCAAGTGGAGGGGGGCAAGCTGTTTTTGGTGGTCAGCAGCAATAAGCCAAGAAGCAATGGATACAAACTGGAAAATAGAAGGTTTCAACTCAACATGAGGAGAAACTTCTTTAGAGTGAGGGTGACAGAGCCCTGGAGCAGGCTGCCCAGAGTAGTTGTGGAGTCTCCTTCTCTGGAGACTTTCCAAACCCACCTGGATGCATTCCTTCATGGACTACCCTGGGTGATCCTGCTTTGGCTGGAGAATTGGACTGGATGATCTCTGGAGGTCCCTCCCAGCCTCTAAAGTTCTGTGCTTCTGTGGTTCTGTAAGCACAGCTTTTAGAGTAAATGCTGAATCAGAGGCTGAAAACACTGATACATCTGGAATTTCTGAGGATTTCCAGACTCCTCAGACTGACAAATAATGTACTCAACCAACCCTAGACCTCATCACTGATGGATGATTCAAGTTTAGCTAATGAGATATTCAGAGAAGAGTCAGGTATTTTTTATTCACTTGTTGATTTGGTTGAGGATCTCTCTGGGTTTAAATCTCTGTAAATGGTCAGACTGTTCTCTGCTGTCCATAGTTTCATGTTTAGATGTTAAGCTCTGCACGTCAGGGTTCATTGCTTTATACGTTTGTAAAGCCGCATTGCTGTCTGTATCTCCAAAGTATCTAAAGTAAAGGGGTTTGGCCTCACAGTGCCTCTGAAAGGCAAACAGTGATTGGCAGAAGAGAACAGTTCTGTTCTGTGCCTGGTAATGCACACTTATACTGATAGGTCAACTTATTGGGTGCTGATGACTGAGACTGAGGTGCTTTTGTTGGAGCCAGGTTCTCCTCAAGGATGTACAGTGAAAGGATAAGAGGCAATGGACACAGACTGGAGCAGAAGAAATTCTGCTTAAGAAACAACTACAAGGGTGTTTCAACATTAGACTAGGTTCCCTGGGGAGGTGTCTGTCTCTGGAGATACTCAATCCGCAACTAGATACTATGTTGGGTAACCTCATCTAGTCAGCCCTTTTCTGACCTGGGTGGGTGCAGTAGACAATCTCCAGAGATGCCTTGTGACCTTGGTAAGTCTGTGCTTCTGTGATTTACTTGACTGGCACCTAACTGGGTATGTCTGTGCTTGCTGAACAGAGCAGACTACGGAATACCACTGTTTGTCTGCAGGCAAAGGGGTAAGTGTCACTGGTGGTTTACCACTGCGCTTGATAACCTCAGTGTTGGCACCACGGAAGGCACACTCAGGGCCGAGCTTGCAAGCTTCCTTATGCTGCCTTCAGGTTTGGTCTAAGGGCTGACATTAGGAGACCCAGGCAGAACTAGTGTTAGTGCATCCCTTTTTCTCCTGAACTGCAGGGCTAGGATTGTGACATAGGTTTAAGCAGCCTATTAGTATCCTGAATTCTTGTAGCTCCTTCTCCAGGAAGCAGCAGGCAGGGTCATCTGGTGATCAGTAGACCCAAAGAGCTTGCTAATTCCATGTGCTCCTCTGCGAGGATCTTGCTGATACGACTTAAATTTTGTAGGTATGCAGTGCAATCCAGAATCAAGATTTCACTGTTATTGATGACTACTGCACGGGACTGCAAGCTCTTCTTTACCTGAAAAGCTTTGATGAATTCAAGGACTGGGATGGACAGAGTCCTGCCACCACTCGCCATCAGAAGGGAAAACCGGTGCCTAGGATTGCGGATCTGATAGGAAAGGTATGCCCTTCGCTTGCCATTCCTGTATGTTGACATTGTATCTTGGCTTTGAATGAAATTCCGTGATCACTGCATGCAGTTTCTACTATTTACCTTGGCTAACTCATGCTCCTGTCACAATTAGTCTCCAAGACTTTTTTCCTTCTGGCTATTGATAAATATCTGAAGGCAGTTTAAGAAGACGAACTTGACATGACTTGCTATGAGATGCTTACTATAAACATGAAAGCTCAACATAAGCTGGCAGTGTGAGTGCAGCCCAGACAGCAACCGTGTGCTGAGCTGCAGCAAGAGCAGTGTGGCCAGCAGGGCAAGGGAGGGGATTCTGTCTCTGCCCCTTTACTCTGCTCTCCTGAGACCCCACCTGGAGTACTGTGTGCAGTTCTGGAGCCCTCAACACAAGAAGGACATGGAACTGTTGGATCCAGTCCAGAAGAGACCATGAAGATGCTCAGAGGGCTGCAGCAACTCTGCTCTGAGGACAGGCTGAGAGAGTTGGGACTCTGCAGCCTGGACAAGAGAAGGCTTTGAGGAGACCTTGGAGTGGCCTTGTAGTATTTGAAGGGGGTCTACAGGAAGGCTGAGGAGGAGCTATTTACAAGGTCTTGCAATGACAGGATGAGAAGTAATGAGTTTAAACTGGTGGAGGGAAGATTTAAACTGGATGTTCAGAAAAAGTTCTTTACAGTGAGTGTGGTGAAACACTGTCAAAGGTTGCCCAGGGAGGTTGTGGCTGCTCCCTCCCTGGAGATGTTCAAGGCCGGGTTGGATAAGGCCTCGAACAACCTGTCCCAGTGGGAGGTGTCCCTGCCTATGGTGGGGGGTTGGGATTGGATGATCTTAGAGGGCCGTTCCAACCTAAACCATTCTATTACTCTATGATTCATAACACCATGTCCTTATAAAAATGTAGGATGTAAAAGCACAGATGCGTAGAACATGTTCTAGGACCCTCTGTTTTAATGAAACTCAGCGAGTCAACTTCATACTAGTGCTGTGCCAGGAGTTCCTGAGTGTTCCAGAGTGCAACATTCAGGACACATAGAATCATAGCAGACATAAATTATGGTCTGTCTGAAATCCTAACCTCTGGACCGCCTCTCCTCTGCTTTAGTAGTTCCCTGCTACAAAAGCATTTTTGGACATTTTTGCCATGTGCAATGGGTTGCAAACACTCCAGTGCTGCTCACCCCTGCACCAGGTTACCAGCTGATCACTGCTGAGAAGCAGGGAGTTGTAACTGGCTTCCCACTGATGCCCCACCACCTCCTACTCCGAGCAAAATACCTGCATAGCAGGGAGGCTGAGCCTTTGTTTCTGGTTACTAGAGGGGATCATTTTGAAGACTGATTCCAGTTATACAACATACCTATTGATTATCCTTCCAAAAATCTGATACAGCAATGTTGACAATGTTGGGAGAAGCAAAGAATTACAAAAGGATAGGATTTGGAGAGTCAAGTGCCTCCAAATCTCTGCTTATCGTTACCAATGACTGGAGCTGGATTTAGCAGGAGATTAGAGCCTCCTGTATTGTTGTTGTTCTCTGTGGAGCTCTGAAAATTATAACATTATGTTCTAGGAGAAAAGACAATCCTGTTCCTAAAGCTCTGGATAATATGCTGCTTAAAAATAAAACAGGGTGTAAGCAGTCTCATTTTCATCTACTTATGTTAAGCGGTTAAGCCAGGCTCAAAGGGTTATATCTAAACTTCTTTCCTTTAACACCTGTAGAAACATTCATGGCATTTCCAGATCACGTAACAGAAATGTGCTGTAAATCTGTAAAGCTGCCTTCAGTGGGCTACCTTTGTGTTGCTTTGTATTTTACTAAGCAGACAGCCCTCATCAAAGATCCTGTTGGTGTCCTTTTTCAATGCCAAAACAACAATCACAATGAAATAATCATAGTTCTTGGTCTCTTCTGCCTGTCACCGTATCAATAGTTAAATTTATAAAAGTAGTGTGTAAAAATGCTTTAAGGAAGCATTTAATAATTGAAAGGAATTTTATGCTGAAAGGGGTTACATGAAAAAGAATGACAAGCAAAGCCCTATGTAATGATGGCTGGCTGGCTCTGTTAGGCATTTAAAAGTAATAAGACACAGGGCATATAACTGATTAGTTTCTGATTGCCCTTAGTACTGAATTATAGCATGGGATCATTGCTGCTAAGTAATAAAACACAAAGTTAACCAGCCTGGATCACTGACAAGGTAGAGGTGTGTTTTAAACATAAGCTAAGAATGGCTGTTTGTCCAGGAATGAAGATGCAAGGGGAAAGGAAGAGAGCTAACATAAGACAGGTAAAAGGAAATACTCTGATAAATGATCATACTAGGGGCAAGCTAATACAAAGGTTTGATATCATCAATATTTATAATAGCATAATTAGCAAGACTGTGACTAAGCAGTGTTAGTAGTGTAACTAATTATGTTATCATGAACTGTTTGCCATGTTATAGGAATCAGCATTCATATCTTCATCAATTGCTATCAATAGCGGATTTAAGCTACTTGTGCCTAGTAAATTTAGTTAAGCACTGGACAAACAAACTCAGATTTCCAGCTTGCTTGGCAGGAATTTGTCATCACAGAATCACAGAATTAGCCAGGTTGGACAAGACCTCTGAGATCGTCGAGTCCAACCTATCACCTCACACCTTCTAATTAACTAAACCATGGCACTAAGTGCCTCATCCAGCTTCCTTTTAAACACCTCCAGGGATGGTGACTCCACCACCTCCCAGGGCAGCCCATTCCAATGCCAGTCACTCTTGCTATGAAGAACTTCTTCCTAACATCCAGCCTGAACCTGTCTTGGCACAGTTTGAGGCTGTGTCCTCTTGTTCTGTCACTGAGTGCCTGGGAGAAGAGACCAACCCCACCTGGCCACAGCCTCCCTCTCAAGTAGCTGTAGAGAGCAATGAGGTCTGCCCTGAGCCTCCTCTTCTCCAGGCTGCACACCCCCAGCTCTCTCAGCCTCTCCTCACAGGGCTGTGCTCCAGCCCCCTCACCAGCCTTGGTGCACTTCTCTGGACATGTTCAAACACTTCTACATCTTTCTTAAATTGAGGGACCCAGAACTGGACACAGGACTCAAAGTGTGGCCTAACCAGTGCTGAGTACAGGAGCAGAAGGACTGCCCTGGTCCTGCTAACCACACTATTCCTGATACAGGCCACCTGGGCACACTGTTGGCTCATGCTCAGCTGCCAACCAGTGCCTCCAGGTCCCTCTCTGCCTAGCTGTTCTCCAGCCACTCTGTCCCCAGCCTGTACCAATGCATGGAGTTGTTGTGGCCAAAGTGCAGAACCTGGCACTTGGACTTGTTAGAACTCATGCCATTAAATAATAATACACACTTCTGGCTCTGTTTACAGAATAAATTCCCTAAAAAGCTTTGGGAAAAAAAAAATCAACAAAACCAGCAGAAGGAGCTAGGCTGCAGCTAGGCTGTGCGTGATCTCATCACCAACAGAAATGTGTAGGAATGGATATGTTAGATAGGGACTAAAGTGTGGCAGCCAGAAGCCTCCATTATGATCTTGAAACTTTATTCTCAGGACCACAGAAGCTTTCAGGTTGGGAAAGATGCTTGGGATCACCAAATAGCCCTCCTCTGCAAGGTTCACCCCGAAGTAATTTCCCCAGCACCACATCCAAACGACCTTTTAACACATCCAGAGTTGGTGATTCCTGGGCAGTCCACAGAAGGTTCCCTCCACGTTTCTCATCGTGTTACCATGAGTTAACGGACAGCGTCCTCATGCCAGCCTGGAGTGTATCAGAAGGGCTCCAGTTAGTAGGTTGAGAGAGGTTCTCCTCCCCCTCTACGCTGCTGAGACTGCATCTGGAATATTGTGTCCAGTTCTGGGCCCCTCAGTTCAAGAAGGACATCAGAGAACTGCTTTAGAAAGTCCAGCACAGAGCCACACAAATGCTGAAGGCAGTGGAAGATCTTCCTTAGGAGGACAGCCTGAGGGAGCTGGGGCTGTGCTGCTTGGAGAGGGGGAGCCTGAGTGGTGACCTCATTCCTGATTATAAAGGTGTAAAGGTGAATGCCAAGAGGCTGGAGCCAGGCTCTGATGGGTGATGCTCAGTGACAGGACAAGGTGGAAGCTGAGGCATAGGAATTTCCATGGAAAAAGAAGAAGGATTTTTTTTTCTCTGTGAAGGTGACAGAGCCCTGGAACAGGCTGCCCAGGGTGTTGTGGAGTCTCCTCTGGAGATATTCAAAACCCACCTGGATGTGTTCCTGTGTGATCTGATGTAGGTGATCCTGCTCTGGCAGGGGGGGTTAGACTGGATGAGCTTTTGACGTCCCTTCCAACCTCTCACATTCTGTGATTTAATGAGAAGAAACTGAGGGACAGAAATGATTTTCCACAGCACCAATAACCACGTGCCTTAGGATTGCATACAAATTCCTTGAGCCTCTCCTGGTGTTGAACCTTACACAGAGTTAGGACCATTCCTACTATGTTAGTAACACGGTATGGAATGTTAATGCCCCTATTTTCGTACAGCAGTGCACTGTTCTTTTGCTAATTCATTTTCCTGTGCTGTTTTGGGCATGAAGCAGGCAGTGCAGTGTTGCCACAGGAGAGTGACAAAGCAGAGTTTTGCCATGGAACATTGCAGCATTTTATGACCAGAGCAGACTAAAAGAGAAATACTTTCTTTTAAATGCTACACCTGGCATCAAATTGAGGCAGTTTTGCCATGTAGTCACCAGTTTAAAAAAACTGAACAGTTCTCACAGTAATTTCCTTCCTAAACAGCAAGAATACTAAAGATACTGTGCTAAACAGCGCAATGTAAGAGCAGTTCAATTGGCCATGTATCACCTGTAGGCTGCAAAGGGGAACAGTGTGGGTTAGCACCTGTCCATGCTTCAGCATTAATGGAACTAACACTTATGTCTGGTAATTTACAGCCCCTAATATGTGAGAAGCACTAGAAAATAGTTTGGAAACTTGAAGGCCAACCTATAACCTATCTATAAACCCAAGCACCACATCCAAATGACCCTTAAACACATCCAGGGTTGGTGACTCCACCATCTCCCTGGGCAGCTCATTCCAGTCTCTGACTACTCTCTCAGTGAAAAAACTTTTTCCTAATGTCCAATTTAAACCTCCCCAGTCTCAGCTCGAGGCCATTCCCCCTTGTTCTGTTTGTGAGAACTACCTGTGAGAGGAGACCAGCAGCAGCCTCTCCACGATGTCCCTTCTGGTAATTGTAGACAGCAGAGAGATCTGCATTCACCCTCCTCTGTTTCACACTAACCATCCCCAGCTCCCCCAGTCGCTCCTCGTTAGATTTATTCACTAGGCCCCTCACAGCTTCGTTGCCCTTCTCTGGACCTGCTCCAGCACCTCCATTTTCTCTTGTATTGCAGTACCCAAAACATAGCTGTTGCAGGATGTATTTTTTTTTATATACATACCCTAAATTCATTGTCTTTGAGCCAGCTAGTAGGTATTTTCTGACAGTCTTTTCAGTAGAACTAGCTTTTTACCTTTTTGCCAACACAGCAGTTGTTGCTGGAGTCAATATTTGCCATCGTTGAAGATGTTACCTGTGGCACTGCACTGCCTCTAACAGCAGTGAGATGCTGTGGTGGGTTGAAATCACCCCCAAATTAAATCACCAGACTACCTCAGAAGGTTTGGAAGCAAAATGAAGCTGTATTTTACAAGCAAGCTAAAACTCATAGAATCATAGAATTGCAGAATGATCTGGACCAGAAAGGAACCTCTAGAAGAGGCTTCAGCTTAAATCTAAAAGCATAGAATACACTGTGTATGTACAAAATACATTTACAATTATTTACAATTCAGAAAAAACACAAAGACCACCTCAAATTGTTCCCCCACCCCTCTGGAGAAGGGAACAAGGAAATAGCTCTCCTCTCAGAAAATCAGCCCCTGCTGGTGCTACCTACTTAGCCATAACAAGAGTTTGAGTTCAGGTCAGCAAAGCCATGCACAGGGACTAGCCAGCAGTAGCCAGGGCAAAGAAGAGAAATTGAAAGGAGAATGATTTGTGCAGCAAATAGTTTGTGCACCTGGGAGTGCACCTTGCTGGTGGACAACAAGTTCTGCATGGACAGCAATGAGCCCTGGTGGCCAAAGAACGCTAATGGGGTCCTGGGGAACACTAAGCAGAGTGTGTCCAGCAGATGGAGGGAGGTTCTCCTCCCCCTCTGGAATACTCCATCCACTTCTGGGCTCTCCAGTTCAAGAGGGACAGGAATCTGCTGGAGAGAGTCCAGAGGAGGGCTGCAAAGATGATTAGGGGGCTGCAGCATGGCCTGCTGTGGAGAGGCTGAGGGACCTGGGGCTTTTAGGTCTGGTGAAGAGAAGACTTAGAGGGGATCTAATCAATGTTTATCAATATCTGAGGGCTGGAGGTCAAGAGGGAGGGGATAAACTCTTCTCAGTTGTGCCCTGGGATAGGACAAGGGGTAATGGGTATAAACTGCAGCACAGAAAGTTCAACCTCAACTTGAGGAAGAATTTCTTGCCTGTAAGGGTCTCAGAGCACTGGCACAGGCTGCCCAGACAGGTTGTGGGGTCTCCTTCTGTGAAGCCTTTCCAGTCCTGTCTGGATGTGTTCCTGTGCAACCTGCTCTGACAGGGGAGTTGGACTGGAAGATCTCCAGAGGTCACTTCCAACCCCTAACATCCTGTGATCAAATTATATACAAAGCCAGGAGTGAATGGAATGATACAGACTCACCTATTATGATTCTTTTTAATCCAATCTCCTATTTTCTTTACTTTTTACTACTTTTTCTGTTCTGGGTCCTTGGGATTTTCCTGTTTCTTGTTTCTAACTTAGAAGCAGGCTGGAGCATTAGCTCTAAACCAACACAGATGCCCACTTCGAAATGCTAACCTCAGTCATGGATTCCAGTCAGCAGTTTTTCCATAGCTCCACCAATTTTACCAGTTCTTTCCTGTTGTTGTAGCCTTACTCCTAACTCCTCCACAGACAGTCCTAGCAGAGATCAGAACCACAAAGGTGGGCAAAGCCACTCTTCTGCACTTCCTTCCTCATTGCTTTTCTGATGTCTTATTTAGTTGGGGAATTTTTTTGGTTTGGTTTGGTCTTTTTTTTCTGGGGAAGGACCTGATTTGAAGCCTTGACACAGATGACTGTCATTAAAATCACCTCCGGATCACCTTTCCATCAAATGCAGGGAATAAAACTTGTCAGCTTGTCTCAGCTATAATCTCAGCTTGCAAATCTCGACACCGAGATGAAAGGCTGGCAGTGTAATGATGACACTACACTCTCCTCACTCATTCCCTCGAGGAAGAACTTCTGTAAGAGCATACTTACCTCAGCATGAATTTAGGACTGAGATCAAGTGCATGCTGCAATCAGGCAGGTGGTTAAGATGTAGAATGTGCTCTTGCAGCCCAAAGTTATTAAGGTGGCTGCCTAAAATAGAGGGAGAGCAAAGGTAGTGTCCTTATAATCCCAAATTAGCAGGATTAGCTTTTAAAATTATGTTCCTGACTTTCTCAGGAAGACACATGACCAGGAGTGATAAAGGTAACTGCTCTCCCCAGGTATCTGAATAAGGCACAGTATTCCCCAGAGGTGCAATTTGATCTCTTGTGTGTAGTTACTGTCTCACCTTGTCTGTTTATTACAGGGCTCTTCTTTATTGGTTGCTCACTGATCTTACTCCAGAGAGCTGAAGTCATTATGTCCCAGAAATGCACTGGTGTCAGCTGGTTGTCACAGAGGTGCTACAGTGGTATTCTGTATAAACTTCCACCTAATGTCAGCTATAAAAAACCAGACTTAACACAGTGGCCTCTATACATGCCAGGCTTAGAGCTAAACATTAAAAATGCAGCAGTGTATTGAGTTGGTAGGTGTGGGTTTATGGGAAGAGATGAATATAGGTGGATGTTTCACATCTTGGTTTTAGCACCAGACTTTTGGACAAAACACAGAGTTTTGCAAACACTGCACCAGAATTTGTAAACCTAAAAAGAAAACAATAATAATAATAACAATAATCTGATTGTTTGTAAAATTAGAAAAAAAATGATCATTTGTAAAACTAAAAAGAAAAAAAATAATTTGAACATTTGTAAAGCTAAATAGGAATAAAACCCCCACACCTGTTCATTTCTAAAACTAAAAAGGAAAAAAAAAACAAAGCCAACATAAGATAAGCATCTTCATTCCAGAAATATCCAAACCCCATAACAAACTGTTTTTCACTGTGGGTCCTTCTTGTGGATCCACTGCAAAAGATTAAGGTTGTGCTGTATTGCAAATTTTAAAGCCATATGTGATAAAAACACATTTTATATGTGTTTGTTTTTTCCCAGCAGGTATATCACAGAATCACAGGCTCACAGAATGTTAGGGGTTGGAAGGGACCTCTGGAGATCTTCCAGTCCAATCCCCCTGCCAGAGCAGGACCAAAGAATCCAGCACAGGTCACCCAGGAACACATTCAAACAGGGCTGGAAAGGCTCCAGAGAAGGAGACTCCTCCAGTCAGTGCTCTGAGACCCTTACAGTCAGAAAGTTCTTTCTCATGTTGAGATGGAACTTCCTGGGCTGTAGTTTCCATCCCTTGCCCCTTGTCCCATCCCAGGGCACAACTGAGCAGAGGCTGTCCTTGCTGATCCCCAGCCCTCAGCTATTTACAGACACTGCTCAGATCCCCTCTCAGCCTTCTCCTCTGCACACTAAGCAGCCCCAGGGCTCTCAACCTCTCCTCAGCAGGCAGTGCTGCAGTCCCTTCAGCATCCTTGTAGCCCTCCCTTGGATTCTTTCCAGTAGATCCCTGCCCCTCTTGAACCAGGGAGCACAGAAGTGGATGCAGTATTCTGGGTGGGTCCCCACCAGGGCAGAGTAGAAGGGAAGGAGAACCTCCCTCCATCTGCTGGACACTCTTCCTAATGCACCCCAGGATCCCGTTGGCCTTCTTGGGCACCAGGGCACATTGCTGTCCATGGAGAACTTGCTGTCCAGCAGTTGAGAGTGAATGGCCCTGAATATGCACAGTGTATGAGCTTCAAGTGCAAATTCTCATCACTTGAAATTTAGCAAGCTGCTGAGTTTGTTCTCTGAATGCAGGGACTTTATATATTAATCACAGAATCAGGGAACCACAGAATGTCAGCGCTGGAAGGGACCTTGAAAGCTCATCCAGCCCAACCCCCCTGCCAGGGCAGGATCACCTAGAGCAGATCACACAGGAACAGGTCCAGGCAGCTCTTGAATATCTCTGGAGAGGCAGACTCCACAACCCCCCTTGAGAGCCTGTTCCAGAGTTCTGTCACCCTCACAGTGAAAAAAATTCCTCCTCATGTTGTTTATTATTATTATTAATAATAATAATGATAAATGTAGTAATAATAATAATAATAATAATAATAATAAAATGTGCACTTCTTCAAGTACCTATGGTACTAAAAGCTGAGTCTTCTGGGTAGCAGACGTCCACTGAAGTCTATATTCATTGCAGTCAAATTGAAATAGTCTTTTGTATGGCAGAGGAAAAAAAAGCCTTGCTACACTATCAGAGTTCATATAAAATGTTAAATTAGCTCTTCCACAGCCTAAATCAGGTGTGAACTCCTGGTCATGCAGGGACACTATAGCAAATGTATGCACGAAGTCTTGACTGCTTTCAGACTGTTCAAGACCTCTCACTAGCTTTGCTGAGCAGCTTTTCACTCTTTGTTTTTGGATGTGCTCCTTACTGTTCAGTCAGGCAATTTTGTCCAGTGTGGGAAAGAACTCTCCGTTTTCCCATGAGTTAAGGCTTGCACCCAAAATACAGATCTCAGTCAGGCAAAGCCTCTTAAGTGTAAGCCAGTATTGATCAAGAAACCTCTTGGTTTAGGATATTACTGGAACAGTGCATCAGCACGTTCAGGGACTGTTACAGAATCACGGAACCACAGCAAACATCTGATTGGAAGACATCTCCAAACTCATCCAGTCCAACCTTCCACCCAGCACTGAAGGCTCAACACCAAACCATGTCCCCAAAGACCAGCTCCACAGGCTGCTTAAACACCCCCAGGGATGGAGATTGCAGCACTGCCCTGGGCAGACCATTCCAATGGCTGAGAACGCTCTCTGGGAAGAAATATTTCCTAACATCCAAACTGAACCTCCCCTGGGGCAGCTTGGAGCCATTTCCTCTGCTCCTGTCTCTTGCCAACAAGAAGAGGCTGCCCCCTCCTCGCTCCAGCCTTCCCTCAGGGAGCTGTAGACAGCAATGAGGTCTGCCCTCAGCCTTCTCTTCTCCACCGTGAGCAGCTCCAGCTCCCTCAGATGCTCCTCACTGGCCATGTTCTCCAGGCCCTTCATGAGCCTCATTGATACATATGCTTGTGAAAATAAGTCTCTGCCAAGATGTATCTGGACAGCATCTGCAGACAGATGAAGTAAGCCCTGTTTCCCCCTCTGTCTTTCACCTCTTTCTCTGACACAGTGAAAAAAATCTCCACAGACACAGCTCCAGGTGGGAAAACAATGGGCCTCTGCGGAGCATCAACAGTAGGATCCCAGGGACTGCCAGACCTCTGTGCTGCATTGCACTGCACTAATCACACACTGCACTGGTCACTTTGGCTGGCATGGGTGAACCATTTGCAAGCTGAAAGCCATTCTAAGAAATCACTGAAGTGACAAATCTGTAGGAAAAAAAAAAAAAGAGGAAGTTTATGCTGTGGTTATCTCTGTCTGTTGGAGCCAGTCCAGAGGAGGCCACCAAGATGCTCAGAGGGCTGCAGCAGCTCTGCTCTGAGCACAGGCTGAGAGAGTTGGGGCTCTGCAGCCTAGACAAGAGAAGGCTTCTAGGAGACCTTGGAGTGGCCTTCCAGTATCTGAAGGGGGCTACAGGAGGGCTGGGGAGGGACTATTTAAAGGTCTTGTAATGACAGGATGAGGAGTAGTGGGTTTAAACTGGCAGAGGGGAGATTGAAACTGGATGTTAGGAAGAAGTTTTTGCCATTGAGGGTGGTGAGACACTGGCACAGGTTGCCCAGGGAGGTGTTGAAGGCCAGGTTGGATGAGGCCTTGAGCGACCTGTTCTAGTGGGAGGTGTCCTTGCCTATGGCAGGGGATTGGAACTGGATGATCTTTGAGGTCCCTTCCAACCTAAACCATTCTATGATCTCCAATGATGTTTCTCATAGAGGCTGCAGGGTTGTCTTCCCAAAAGGTGAAGCCACCTGCAGTAGAAACACATTAAAAAAAAAAAAAAAAAGAAAAAGAAAAAAGAAAGAAAAAGGAACCAGGCTTATTAAAATGGATTTAGCATTGTTTAATCTTTGTGAGCTTTATATGAGCTGTGTGCTAAATTTGCTGTGTTTAAAATTTGCCCTTCACAGCCAGGAAATGTGGCTATTAAGAAACAATGCATCCATGTTAACTCCTTGGCTGTAGCAGTTGTAGCGTGTTTGCTGCTGGCAATGGACATCAAGCTGGGAAAATCCAACTCCCAGTGCAAAAGGATTTAAAAAAAATAGCAAACAAAACCCACAAAAAGCACCAGAATCCAGGCACTGCCAAAAATACATAATTCTCCTCTTTTTTTTTTTTTGTGCTCTGCAGTTTGTTTTACTTAGGGAAATGGCCTGGTCATACCCTGCAGCATGCATTCATTACAGTGATCTTTGACTGGCAGATGCAGAGTAATAAGATGCATATTTTAGTGCTTATTATAATACCCTGTCCAAAAACAACTTGACAAATTTGTGATTTCGACAGTATCTCATTTTGCTGGCTGCAGCACTCTGTGATTGCCTGCTCCACGTGGCTCTCAGATTATGCATACCACCAATACTGCTCATTAAAATGGCCACAGTTCACCAGTTTTGGTAGCTTGGAACGAACTTGGAATGAATTATTATACAACAAAGAGGCTGCTGTCATGCAGAACAAAAGACAAGCAAAAGAGAGCTTTGGCTTAATGAGGCTAAGTGAGTGTCTCCCCTGCATCACCAGCTACTTGACGGCCTTTGAGCAGGGATTTTTTTTTCTCCACAGGCCAGAACCTTTGGTCTATTATTTTGTGTTTATGCACCTTGAGGCTAATATACATTTTAATATGCTGCACATGGAGGAAAAAAAATCAGGCGTTGGATTAGAACATGTGCACTCCCTGTTAAGTTAATGACAGCCGAACACAGAGATAAATTTAGGTTTTCATATTTAATTATAGCACGGTGCAGCACGTTTAGCAGGGATAAATTGCACTATTATTATGCTGCTTTTTTTCTTTTTTCCTTTTTTTTTTTTTTTTTGACATCTTTTCATTTTAACCATGCACACTTACCCCCACTTCCTCCCCAGTGTCACAGAGTGGCTCTGCGCATCATCCTCTACCGCCATTAATTTTTCATCCTGCGCGGTTGTGGATGTGTTGTATTGGTTACTTGAGGTTAGCTTGTTAGCTGGGTAAACCCATTCCAAGCAGCCCTTGTGTTAGGTGATCTACATAAGCAATAAGTACATAAAAGATGAGCTGGCCTTATGCGGGGAAGACGTGGCTTTTCATGTCTGCTCCCAGAGCAAGGGTTCCCAGCCCTTCTTCCCTGGATGCTTTCAGCACAGCACAGGCTGTCTGCAGCTGCAGAGTGGCAGCCTCCTTTCTCAAGCAGCTAAACTGGAAAAGCCAACGACAAAGCAGTGCGTGGAAGGTTAAATGAATTCTGCAGCATCTTGTAACTGGATGACATTCGTATGGACAGTGGTGCATGCGGCCTCAGTTGTCTCGTGTCAGAACTAAAACAGAGCTAACTTTGTGTGCTTTTTGTTGAGGTGCTGCACATGTGCTACCTCCGTCAGAGCTGGTGCTCTAAGAATAGCATTAGGCATAGAATTAGGCCAGATCTCAGCTTTATAGCAGAGGAAATGAAATTAAACACAGAGGCAAGCTGGCACACAATTCAGCCTTTGCGTGTCCTCATTGAATTGGAATGGGAAGATTCAACAATTCCTCTACTGCCATGGATTTGATGGTGATGTTGGACTATTTGTTACTACCTGAAAGATCTTTTAGGGTTGCTTTCAGCTCAGGGCTAAGCTGCTCAGGTAACTGTGGATTGTGCAAAACATTTTAGCATGCTTCACAAAATTAAGGAAACACTGTTATTTTCCAAAGTGGATTAGAGCAGGTAATAACTCATAGGAAGAAGATTTTCCTTCTCCTGCTGTGTGTATAAGCAAGTTGAAGATATTATTCTACAGGCTTATTCCTAGATTATTCCTTATTGGATAGTTGTTTCATGACAAAAGGCACTGTAGCTTGATGACCAGAGGGTCATGACAGGAATAATAATCACCATATGGAAGAGCGTCTGGATCTTGGTGATAAAGCATTCCTCATTGCAATCAGTCAGCACTTGCTGGTGAAAGAATTTTCCTCAATGGCAGAGATCAGCTTTTTCATATTCATTGACAGCAAATCAGTCTCTCTTTCCTTCCTTCTTCCTCCTCGTTCTCCAGCCTTCAGTTATGTACCAGCTTTTACTGCTGGTACAAAGATTGTTCTTTGTCAGGTGAAACTCTTGGAGTTTAGGGATATTTAGGACGCTGCGCTATTGACAGGATTAGTATGAGTTGCAGAGCCTTATTCTCTGTGTCCTACGTAAGTAAAAAGCCCTGGTCAGTAGTGATTGATAGTTTGTTGTCAAAGGGTGAAGGGGTTAATAGTCTCCTGCTGGCTGGTGACAAACAGTGGGGCAGCTCACTGGAGGCAGAGGGATGGAGAACCAGAGAGGGCACTCAACTTGCTGCCCTGAAGCAGGACAATCTGAGGAAATCAAGGGGACTTGGCACAAGAGGACCACAAGGCCAGCCCAGCTGAAGTGCCTCTATGCAAATGCACACAGCTTGGGCAATAAACAGGATGAATTAAGGGCCACTGTGCTGCTGGGATGCCATGACATAATGGCTATTACTGAGACTTGGTGGGATGATTCCCATGACTGGAATGTAGAGATAGATGGGTACAAGCTCCCATCTAGGGGGATGATGAGGATGGTTGAGATGATGATGATGAGCTGGATGGTAAGGATGATGAGCTGGTTGAGAGTGTATGGGTTAAAATTAAAGGGGAGACAGGGGAGGGTGATGCTACAAGCCACTTGACCAGCAGAACCAAGCAGATGAGGCCCTTCACAGGCAAATAGAAGTGGCTTCCAGGTCTCAAGCTCTGGTCCTCACAGGGGATTTCAACCACTCTGACATCTGCTGGAGGGACAACACAGCAAGGCATCAGCAATCCAGGATGTTCCTGGATTGCATAGATGACAACTTCCTCTTCCAAATGGTAGAGGAACCAACAAGAAAAGGTGCTATGCTGGACCTTGTTCTGGCCAACAGGGAAGGCCTGGTGACTGATGTGAGGCTCAGGCACAGCCTTAGTTGCAATGATCATGATGCAGTTGAATTTAAGATCCTCAGGGCAACCAGGAGGATGTATTCTAACCTGTCCTCATAGGAGAGGTGCTCCAGCCCTCTGATCATCCCAGTGGCCCTTCTGTGGACACAGAAGCTTATCAATTCTTGGAAAAGAGGCTGAAAATAAATATGTAGGCCTTTCCAACCTGATCTCCTTCTATGATCAGGTGACCCGCTTGGTGGATGTGGGGAGGCCTGTGGATGTGGTCTATCTGGACTGCAGCAAGGCCTTTGACACTGTTCCCCACAGCAAACTGATGGCTAAGCTGTCAGTCCGCGGCTTGGATGGTAACACTCTGTGCTGGGTGAGGAACTGCCTGGAGGGCCGAGCCCAGAGAGTGGT
>WAAF01008952.1:101362-124450 GCA_013400475.1 Tricholaema leucomelas
TTTAGGCTCGAGGTGAGGAGAAAGTTCTTCACTGAGAGAGTCATTGGACACTGGAATGGGCTGCCCAGGGAGGTGGTGGAGTCGCCGTCCCTGGAGCTGTTCAAGGCAAGATTGGACGTGGCACTTGGTGCCATGGTCTAGCCTTGAGCTCTGTGGTAAAGGGTTGGACTCGATGATCTGTGAGGTCTCTTCCAACCTTGGTGATACTCTGATACTGTGATACTGTGATACTGTGTGACAGGCTGATGGAGTTGGGGCTGTTCGGTCTGGAGAAGAGGAGGCTCTGAGGTGACCTTGTTTTGGCCTTCCACTGTCTGAAGGGGGCCTACAAAAAAGCTGGGGAGGGACTTTTCAGGATATCAGGGAGTGACAGGACTAGGGGGAATGGAGCAAAGCTGGAAATGGGTAGGTTCAGGCTGGACGTGAGGAAGTTGTTCAGCATGAGAGTGGTGAGAGCCTGGAATGAGTTGCCAGGGAGGTGGTTGAGGCCGTGTCCCTGGAGGTGTTTAAGGCCAGGCTGGATGAGGCTTTGGCCAGCCTGATCTAGGGTGGAGTGTGGTCTCTTCCAACCCTGACTGATTCTACGATTCTATGATTGTTGTCTTGGGTTGAAGCACTAAAAAATGTGTCAGCAACTAATTTTCATGCGCAGAACTCTTCTCCCTGATTTTCTAAGTGCAGACTTTGATGCAAATTTCACCTGCAAAAACAAAGTTGCGTCTTTCGAAATGTAAGCTGTAATTATTAGTCTGAGAACCTGATGGGATGAAATTCTTCCTCTAAGATCTACCCCTAGCCGGCAAAGTCATTTATTAACAATGTTATGTGTTTCTAAGCAGGACTTCCAACCATCTTTGTGTTCATTAAGCACTGTTAAGATGCTCCATGTTGTACAAGATGTAGTCTTCGGGAGTTGCAGACTATAACTTACAGGCATCCAGGGGGCTTAGAAACATCTATGCAATCAGAAGTGACTTTTCTGTATCTACAGGTACCCATCAGTAGTAAAACATGTTAACACATGTGTTCCCAGTTTGTTTATGGTGCTAGTCACAGATGTACTTACTGAGGCACATGTAAAGACCTGGGGTTTGAGCTTCTGAAAGCATTGTTGTCACTTCAAACTTCCCATCTAAGAAAGCTACTTGGATAGGAGGTGCTCTGTGCAAGGGCAGTGCAACATAACGTCAGTGCTATTAGTCATAGACAGCAGACCTACATATTTATTTTCAGCCTCTTTTCCAAGAATTGATAAGCTTCAATAAGGCCAAATGCCAAGTCCTGCACTTGGATCACAACATCCCCAAGCAATGCTACAGGCTTGGGGCAGTGTGGCTGAAGAGCTGCCTGCAGAAAGGCACTGGGGGATTGTAATGGACTGAAAATGAGCCAGCAGTGTGCCCACGTGGCCAAAAAAGCCGATGACATCCTGGCTGGGATTAGAAATGCTGTGTCCCACAGGAGCAGAGAGGTGATTGTCTCCTTGTATTCTGCTCTGGTGAGGTCACACCTCGAGTGTTGTGTTCAGTTTTGGGCACCTCAATAGAAGAGAGATGTGGAGGTGCTGGAGCTGGTTCAGAAGAGGGCAAAGAAAATGGAGAAGGACCTGGAGAATAAATCTTGTGAAGAGCAACTGAAGGAGCTGGGGATAGTTAGTGTGAAACAGAGGAGGCTGAGCCTCATTGCTGCATACAGCTACCTGAAAGGAGGTTGTGGAGAGGTTGCTGCTGGTCTCTTCTCACAGGTCACTACTGACAAAACAAGAAAGAATGGCCTCAAGCTGCAGCAGGGCAAGTTTAGACTGAATATTAGGAAAAAAAAATCCCAGGAAGAGTGGTCAGGCACTGGAATGAGCTGCCCAGGGAGGTGGTGGAGTCACCAAGCCTGGATGTATTTAAGGGTCATTTGGATGTGGTGCCTGGGGATATGGTTTAGGGTGAACCTTGCAGAGCAGGGTTCTCAGTTGGACTTGGTGATCCTGAGGGGCTTTTCCAACCTGAATGTTTCTGTGATTCTGTGAATTGTGTTATTCTTGTGGTAGTTTTCAAAGGACTTTTGACTACAGCATCTCTCAATTCTCTTAGGAATATATTTGGTGCTTAAGCACAGCCTGAGTATACTGACATGCACAGATGTACAAGAAAAACTGGAAGGACTGATTTATGGGGAGAGGCTGAGGAAGCTAAAGCTCTTAAGTGTCCACATGTCCTGCCTAAATGATGCATGAAAACTCAGTGGCCTACACAAATATTTGAAGTTTGCAAGCAGTTGAGAGAGGGAGATTTTATGATGTAGAGTGACAACTCAACAGAGACTGATGAGTTGAAAAACAAACTGAAAGGACGGTGAGGAGTAATAGGTTTAAACTGGCAAAATGGAGATTTAAACTGGATGTTAGGAAGAAGTTCTTCACAGTGAGGGTGGTGGAACACTGGCACAGATTGCCCAGGGAGGTTGTGGCTGATCCATCCCTGGAGGTGTTCAAGGCCAGGTTGGATGAGGCCTTGAGTCACCTGTTCTAGTGGGAAGTGTCCTTGCCTATGGCAAAGGGTTGGAACTGAATGAGCTTTGAGGTCCTTTCCAACCTAAACCACTCTGTGGTTCTAAGATTCTATGATTATTTCAGATCAGGGGACATTAAAATAAGTGCCAGCCCTGCCATGTGAAGTCCTGGGAGGGCTGCTGTCCAGAATCTGGGACATTCTGGTTCTATGATTCAGAAAATGCGGGAAAAAAATACCCTTATTGGAAGGAAAGCCTTTTTGTAGAAACGATGGAGCTTGCATGCTGGGTTTCTGAGGCTAGAGGTAGGGAGGGGTTTTAAAACTTTGTGAAGGTTTGGGTGTTAGCAGCCCCCACACACTTTGGAAATCACCCAGACTACACTCAGCTGTCTCTGGACATTTGAATGAAGCTTATATTTACAGCTTAGCAGAATATACAAGCAGATATTTACAGTATATACAGTTATAGACAGAAATATACAAGGTAAAAGGTAATACAGAAACACAACAGCCCTCCCCTCCCAGAAACCTGAGTGCCCAGGAGGGGCTTCCAACCACCATTTCACCTACACTCCTCCCCCCCAACCTTACCCCAGTCCCAAGGAAGATTGGAGGTTCAGCCAGGGGGCTAGGAAGCAAAGTGGATTAATCAGAGAAATGGCAGAGAGGCTAGAGAGAGAAATGCAGCTCAGAACTTCCCAGAAGAAGTCAGTTATCTATGTTTGGATTCTTGTTCTTGTATCTCTCAGCAAGCCTATGAGTGAGGTAGACATCATTCTGTTTTTCTTTTCACAGCCTGTAATCTAGTTCTTCTCACCAAAACATTCTAGCTAGCTTCAAACTGGCACAAACTTGGATGCATTAAATCTAACAGAAGTACTGCTGGGGGAAAATTCAAGTTGCCACGAATATCTGCTAAACTTATGTAGTGGTTTGGGTGTTCCCCTGCCCCCCCACATTTTAGAAATCACCCAGACTAGACTCAGCCAGCTCTGGAAATATGAATGAAGCTTATATTTACAGCTAGCACAATATACAAGCAGATATTTACAGTATATACAGTTATAGACAGAAATATACAAGGCAAAAAGGTAATACAGAAACACAGCTCCTCTCCCAGAAACCTGAGTCCCCAGGAGGGGCTCTCAACCACCCCTTCATCTTCCCTCTACCCCTCTCAATCTTACCCCAGTCCCAAGGAAGAATGGAGGGTCAGGCAGGAGGATTAAGAAAAGCAAGGTGGATCAGCCAAAGAAAAATGGAGGGTGAGGTTAGAGAGTAAGATGCAGTTCAGCCAGCAGCCCAGAGCTCCCCAGAAGGTGAAGTGGCTTTATCTACGTTTTCACTTAGATTCTTATACATCTCAGCAAGCCTATGAGTGAAGTAGACATCACTCTTGTTTTCATTTCACAGCCTATGATCTAGTCCTTCTCACCAAAACATTCTAGCTAGCTTCAAACTAGCACAACTTGTCCTGGCTGATTTGCACAAGCTGGCCTGTGGCCGTTTCAGCTGCACAGTGGGGGCTGGCCTTGGAATTGACCACATCCTAACAGTGTTTAGATAGTGACTCAATATAAGCCACTGGAGCTAATAGTAGCTAATAATATGCAACTGAAATGTCTTTTGCTTCAAGATTAAGATAACACTCTGCCCTGGTGAGGACCCACCTGGAATATTTCATCTAGTTCTGAGCTGCCCTTTTCAAGAAGGACAGGGATCTACTGGAGAAAGTCCAAGGGAGAGGTACAAGGATGCTGAAGGGACTGCAGCACTGCCTGATGGGGAGAGGCTGAGAGCCCTGGGACTGCTTAGTCTGCAGAGGAGAAGGCTGAGAGGGGATCTGAGCAGTGTCTGTAAATAGCTCAGGGCTGGGGGTCAGGAAGGAAGGGACAGGGACAGCCTCTGTTCACTTGTGCCCTGGCATAGGACATAAAACATCAGTAAATGCTGGACAGAAGATACCTGGTTGGCATGTGAGAATTTAAAACTGCTGACCAAGGCATACAGCATAATACTACACACCAGAACCATCAAAATAGCAGCAGGACAATGTAAATCACCAAGGAAAGTTGAATGAATTAAAATACTAGGGAACAGATAACACACAAATTATTCTGCTTTTAACTGGATCAAGTGAATGACTGAAGCGTGTGACTAAACAATTCACAAGTTCCATGCAAAAAAAGGCAGAAAACTTAGCTCAAATAGGAAACAAAGGTGCAAGACCCCTGTAACAAGGTATGCCTTATGAGGATAGGCTGAAAGCCCTGGGGCTGCTTAGTCTGCAGAGAAGGCTGAGAGGGGTCTGAGGTTTGTCTGTAAATAGCTGAGGGCTGGGAGTCAGGAAGGAAGGGACGGGGACAGCCTCTGCTCACTTGTGCTCTGGCACAGGACAAGGGGCAAGGGATGGAAGCTGCAGCACAGGAAGTTCCAGTTCAACATGAGGAAGAACTTCTTGCCTGTAAGGGTCCCAGAGCCCTGGCACAGGCTGCACAGAGAGGTTGTGGATTCTCTGGTCCTGCTCTGGCAGGGGCCTTGGACTGGAAGATCTGCAGAGGTCCCTTGCAAAGCCTAACATCCTGTGATCATCCCGTGATCCTCAGCTATCTTTGGAACATGATTAAGTCCTTCTGTACCTGTTTTATTTTTATTGCTATGAAAAGGTTTTTACCTGGAGGGTTTTCATACTCTTGTGTAGTTTCGATTTAACCATATGGATGCCTCTGCAGCCAGAGAATCCTTCCTGGGTGTTTTAGGGACAAATGGAATAAAAATGCCTTTGGTTTCTTTGTCCATTAGTCATACACTGGCACAGGGCAACTGTGTGAGTAACTGAAGGGAGCTGTTGGGCACACCACGTGTCCATGTAGAAGTGGAGCACAGAGATTTCTGCACTTTGCTGACCTATTCATGCTGTAGAGAAGTCATTAAGGCCCAGAAACTCTGTTTGGATTGTTCCAGGGAAGAATTACAGGCAGCCTGTAATCTGCTGCTCCACAGCACATTGAGGGTCTGTAATGGTTTGAAGGAGCCTGGCAAGGATTTTATTGATTTCTTGGGACCTCATTTAGGCTAAGTGCATGTGGTGACTCTGGTGGCTGATGTTTAAGAGCACCTCCTGTAGCTGTTATTAAGAAGGTGGATCTAATCCTCACATTGGTAAGACCTTCTTTGCCCTTCATTCAAGTCAGTAGACAGGTTTTAATGAAATAATTCCCTTTTATTTCTTAAGCCACAGCTCTAGTTTTGACTGCCACTTTTGGGACTATCTAGTGGAACTATGTCACTTGTATAACCTGTGTGTTGATCAGGATACGTCATGTCATGTATCTGTCCTTTCATTACATGTCCAGAGAAGGGCCATGAGCATGATCAGAGGGCTGGAGCTCCTCTGCTATGAGGACAGGCTGAGAGAGTTGGGGTTGGAGACAAAGTGGCTGGAGAGCAGCCAGGCAGAGGGGGACCTGGAGCTAGTGGTTGGCAGCTGAGCATGAGCCAGCAGTGTGCCCAGGTGGCCAAGAAGGCCAATGGCATCCTGGCCTGTATCAGGAATAGTGTGGCCAACAGGACCAGGGCAGTCCTTCTGCTCCTATACTCAGCACTGGTTAGGCCACACCTTGAGTCTTGTGTCCAGTTCTGGGCCCCTCAATTTAAGAAAGATGTTGAGGTGCTGGAACGTGCCCATAGAAGGACACCAAGGCTGGTGATCACAGCCCTGTGAGGAGAGGCTGAGGGAGCTGGGGCTGTGCACCCTGGAGAAGAGGAGGCTTGGGCAGACCTCACTGCTGTCCACAACTACCTGGAAGGAGGTTGTAGCCTGGTGAGCTTGGTCTCTTCTGCCAGGCACCCAGTGACAGAACAAGAGGACACAGCCTGAGGCTGTGCCAGGACAGGCTTAGGCTGGATGTTAGGAAGAAAAGTGATTGACATTGGAATGGGCTGCTCAGGGAGGTGGTGGAGTCACCATCCCTGAAGGTGTTTAAGAGGAGGCTGGATGAGGCACTTATTGCCATGGTTTAGTGAATTCAAAGGGTTAGGTGACAGGTTGGACTCAATGATCTTAGAGGTCTTTTCCAACCTGGTTAATTCTGTGATTTTCAGCCTGGAGAAGAGAAGGCTTTGAGTAGGCCTTGGAGTGGCCTTCCAGTATCTGAAGTGGGCTACAGGATAGCTGACGAGGGACTATTTACAAGGTCTTGTAATGAGAGGATGAGGAGTAATGGGGAGATTTAAACTGGATGTTAGGAAGTTCTTTTCAGTGAGTGTGGTGAGACACTGGCACAGGTTGGCCAGGGAAGTTGTGGCTGCTCCCTCCCTAGACGTGTTGAAGGCCAGGTTGGATGAGGCCTCGAGCGACCTGTTCTAGTGGGAGGTGTCTCTGCCTATGGTGGGGAGTTGGCACTGGATGGTGTTTGAGGTCCCTTCCAACTTAAACCAGTCTATGATTCTGTAAATGCAGAGCAAGAGCTGTGATCAGCTACATTTAAGGCCTCCTAGTTCAAAGAGGAGGAAGCCTCTGCTTTTAGATCATGTCCTGCCTGACAGTGGACTTTCATCAGGATATGACAAATAGTTCTTGAATCACCTGCAAATACTTGCTTCCACATCCCAGTGGAGAAAATGTTAGTTCACTTAAAATTCATTTTAAGATCACTTAAAATGTGATGCTAGCTTGGGTCAAGCCGTCAGGATATGCTCAGTTGTTGCTGTGAAGGAGACTGGGTGGTAACATCCCCTGCTTTCAGTGCCAAGCACCAAGACTGCCCAGTGTCAGGCAAGAGAAGGTAATTCTGTGATGCAGCTTTGGTGGAAACATGGAGAGTTGAGGATTATATAGGTAATCTCATTAACAAGTGACCTCATTCCTGGTTATAAAGATGTAAAGGTGAGTGCCAGGAGGCTGGAGCCAGGCTCTGCTGGGTGATGTCCAGTGACAGCACAAGGGTCAGTGGGTGGAAGCTGAGGCATAGGAAGTTCCATGGGAATGTGAGGAAGATTTTTTTTTCCCTGTGAGAGTGACAGAGCCCTGGAACAGGCTGCCCAGGGAGGTTTTGGAGTCTCCCTCTCTGGAGATATTCAAGAGCTGCCTGGATGTCTTCCTGTGTGATCTGCTCTAGATGATCCTGCTCTGGCAGGGGGGTGGACTGGATAAGCTTTCAAGGTCCCTTCCAGCCCCTGTCATTCTGTGATTTTGTGATAGGTAGTGGTGGATACAACAAAGTCTCAGCTCATAACCATAGTCAGGTCTCCCTTCATCAGTCCCAAAAGGGTCTTTTAATTTTCTTCCTGTCTTGCAGCCCATAAACATGCTCCTCTTCACAACACACACCATATGCTGTTGGAAAAGGGCTGTAAAGTTTTATAGATATATTTGAGGGTATTATAAAAGTATAATAAAGAAAAAATAATGCCAAGAAATAGAAATTATCAAGCAGATGAATTAAAATATTAGCTGGGATGGTTTTATTGCCTTAGAGTTCTGCTGGACTTTTACAGTCATGAGGGAATACAATTCTTTGTTAGAGTTAAGAAAATTAAGGTGTTTCATTTTAGCAGCACTTCTCAACTTTTGCTTATGCACTTCAAGAATTTCAGTTTGTTGCTGAAGACAACTGAGTTGTAGCTCACCCAGTACAAAACTGATTTCTGACATGTATCTTTTGGAAATGCTTCACTTGATTTCAGGAACATGTTTCCAGTGCAGAGGTGAAAGCCTTTACAGGTTGAGATGCTAAGGAGTCCAGTAACATTACAATGAAAGTAATAGTACAGGAATGGTGGTGACCGAACTACAGATGCTTTGCTTAATTTGAAATCAGCTTCACATCACACCACACACCCCCTCCAGATGTGGCCTTTCTCTCTAGAAACCCAACAGAGGAAAGAACATGATTGCCCTCTGTAGTTCTGCTCTCTTCTTCCTGTTTAAAAGGGAGTAATACACCAAATGGTCATCTCAGAGGTGAAGATGGGCAGTAGCAGCCTCAAGTCTGCTGACTTAAGTACCATAATTTTCTTACACTCTCCTAGACAGACGTTTCTGCAACTCAAAAGTTTTTGTTCAGCTTTGTGGTTTGTTTACCTCTCTCCTCTCCCGAATCACCTGGGGAAGTAGGTGTTTGATGTTTTCCCATGGAAAAAAAGCCTCTCAGAAACAGTTGCAAAGTTTAGAATATTTTGAGGCTTTCTCTCCTCCAGTGGCTCCACAGTTCCTATTCCTGGCTCACCCTTCATGGCATTCCTGCCACCCTCTGCCCATCTTAACCTGTGAGTCTAGGCCTGGGGAACATTCTGTATGAGCTGCCCTGAACCATGAATGCTGTGTGGTGAAGCCTTATGGCCCCAGTCCTGACCACTGCCTGTAACATGGCACGGAAGAGGCAGGCTAACAATGAAAATTTTATGTTGTGGAGTTTTGCCTGGCCTTAAGTTCTGGAGGAATTTTTGCAAGCTAGTGCAGAGCTTAGTGACCTGCTTGGGAACCAAGCTCCCAGTTACACATTGAGCTCAGCCAAAAAGTTCAGCTTTCTTTGTGCCCCCAATGGCTTTTATGTACATAAGAACAGTAAGACTCTTAAAAAGACTACTGTGTTATTTTACTCTGATCTATTATAGCTGAGGGTATCTTAAATTATTCCTCATCCCTTATCATGGCAATCAGAAACTTCAGATAAAGGTTGATGCCTGCTTTGCTTTTTCGCTGCAGGGGTATGTACTGTTCCCCAGCTTCCAAAAAACTAAGTCTTTTAAGACACACAAAGACTAGAGGATGAAGCTCAGAGTGCCTGATTCTGGTTTTCATGGAAGGTGGTTGAAAGGAGTTAGACAGCTTTCTAGAGGAAGCTGATGGCACATTGCCCATGTGGAAATGAACGGCAACCAAAGTGGTGAATTAAAATTGCCACATCCACTTCATCTTTAGCTCTGCTTTGCATTTCTACAGAAGGATTTATTAGTACTGTGATTTACCTTCTGCTAAGAGGCAAGAGAAAGGGAAGCATGGAGTAGCAGCAGCTGTAATTATCTTCTGGCAAACTTTGGCTTGCAGGGAATGCTGCAGTATGTCTGCTCAGAAACAGAGGTTGTCAGCACACCAGACTATCCTCCCTCCATTTTCTAGGCTGGAATCCCAGCATTTTCCAACACAGAGTAGATCTCTAAGGTTCAGCGTACACTGAAGCAGAGATCCATTTTTGATCTCAGATAGAATAGAATAGAATCAATCAGGTTGGAAGAGACCTCCAAGATCATCCAGTCCAACCTATCACCCAGCCCTATCCAGTCAACTAGACCATGGCACTAAGTGCCTCACTAACTTCTGCATGACTCCCACTTTCTAGTTTTTTCCCCCCTGCCTTCCTGCATGTGCTGGCAATGAGGAGAGTTGGTGGTGTGCAAGGTCTAGATAGGCCATTCTGGCACAGAAAAACAAAACAGCACTTGGCACTTCTCACTGCCTTTATCACTAACAATGATCCTTTCTACTAGCTTAAATCTCAGGAGAAGGCTATAGAGTCACAGAATGGTCTGGGTTGGAAGAGAACTCCAGAGCAAATCTAGTCCAGCCCCCTCTGCACTCAGAGGCACATCCTCAACTAGATCAGGTTGCCTGCAGTCCTGTCCAGACTCATCTTGAATAACCCCAGGGATGGAGCCTAAACTGCCTCCCTGGGCAACTTGTTCCAGTGTTCTGCTACCCTCATGGTGTAGAACTTGTTCCTCACATCCAATCTAAGTCTGCTTTGCTGTAGTTTGAAGCCATTGCCCTCATCCTCTACCCTGCAGGCCCTTGCAGTCTCTCTGCAGCCTTCTTATAGCCCCCTTCAGGTACTGGAAGGCTGCTGTTAGGTCTCCCTGAAGCCTTCTCTTCTCTAGGCTTAATGTCCCCAGCTCCCTTAGCCTGTCTTCGTGGCAGAGATGCTCTAACCCCCTGATCATTTTTGCGGCCTCCTCTGAACCTGCTCTATCAGGTCCATGTCCATCCTGAAATGAAGACACCAGATCTGGACTCTGCACTCTGGGTGAGGTCTCAGCAGAGCAGAGGGGCAGGATCTCTCTCCATCTCTGGCCACACTGCTTTGGATGTAGTTTTGGCTGCCTTCTGTGCTGCAAGCTCACACTGCCTGCTTATGCCCAGCTTCTCACCCACCAGCACCTCCAAGTCCTTTTCCTCAGGGCTGCTTTCTGTCACCTCCTCCCCCAGCCTGTATTGATAGCAAGGATTCTTCCAGCCCAGGTGCAGGACTTGCACTTGCCCTCGTTGAACTTCATGAGGTTCACCTGGGCACAACTCTCCAGTTTACCCAGGTCCCTCTGGATGCCATCCTGTTCCTCTGCCATAAAGGCAGCAGCACTCAGCTTGGTGTCTTCTGCAAACTTGCTGATGGTGCCTTCATCCCACTGTATATAGCAATGATAAAACTATTAAACAGCACAGGTCCCAGTCCCTCCTTGTGCTTGCTGGATTTTCAGCAAAGCTGTTTTTACAATACATCTGTGCAAGAGTTGGCTTAGGGGCACGTCCTCAACTGTGGAACAAGCTCCCACGGGACCTAAGACTCACACTGAGAGTAAAAGGCATTTTTCCTACTTTCCCTGTGCAGAAGTGTATCTGTGTCACTGCTTCCTTTTGTTTTTACAGGAAAGAAAGAACAAAAATCACACAAACCAAAGTAGACTGTCACAGATACAAAGAATGAGAAAGCAAGCAGGTGAACCCTGCAGAACAGGTGGAGTTCATCAGTTAACAGACACTGCTGAGATATCTTAATGATGAAGGTGGCAAAAAGCCTTTGCAAGGGATGACAACAATATGTAACAAGTGTCCATTTTATCTCATTTCTTTTGTTTTCTGGAACAGAAATGGAGACAGTTGGAGGCAGGCTCAATTAAACACAGAAAGGAAAGGGAAAGTAGTGGCCCAGAAGGATTCTCTGCATATTCAGTTTGTGTTATTTTCATAACAAGACCCCACAACATCGTAGCCAGAATTCTTAAGATCTTTCCCATTCTAGAGTAAAGAAGCTCGGTGTCTGGGCCACTCTTCAGATGTGAGCTGTACCCCCAGCAGTGTCAGTAGGACTTGCCAAGTACTTAGCATATCACAAATCAGTTTTAGTGCTAGAAGAAGGAATCAGCAGACTCCCAAATCTACATGTTTCTGCTGTGGAAATATTTAAATACTTTGAAGCAATGTTTTCCTAAGAGAGAAAAAAAAATGATAGCAAATTATACCAAATAAACTGAATTCCTGCGAAGGTCATGGAACAGGTCAGCCTAGAAGGCATGCTGAGGCACATGGAGGCCGAGGCCAGTGAAGTGATTCAAGACAGCCAGCATGGATTTACCAAGGGCACGTTCTGCCTGATCAGCCTAGAGCCTTTCCATGATGGAGTGACTACATCAGACAAGGACAAAAAAGCTGGTGAAGGTTCTGGGTTACAAGGCTTATGGTGAACAGCTGAAGGAGATGGGATTGTTTAGTCTGGAGAAGAGGAGGCTGAGGGAAGATCTCATTGCTCTCTACAATTATCATAGAATCATAGAATCAGTCAGGGTTGGAAAAGACCACAAGGATCATCTAGTTCCAACCCCCTTGCCATGGGCAGGGACACTCCACCCTAGATCAGGCTGGCCAGAGCCGCATCCAGCCTGGCCTTAAACACCTCTAGGGATGAGGCTATCAGCAGGGTGAGGGAAGTGATCCTCTCTCTCTACTCTGCACTGGTAAGACCCCATCTGAAGGACTGTGCCCAGTTCAGGAGCCCCTAGTACAAGACGGTTATGGATGTACTGGCAGATGTCCAGAGAAGGGCCACAAGGATGATCAAAGGGCTGGAGCTGCTCTCCTATGAGGAGAGACTGAGGGAGTTGGGGTTGTTCAGTCAGGAGAGGAGAAGGCTCCAAGGTGACCTTATTGTGGCCTTTTGGTAACTTAAGGGGGCTACAAGAAAGCTGGGAAGGGACTTTTTAGGGTGTTAGGTAGTGATAGGACTGGGGGGTATGGAACAAAGATAGAAATGGGTAGATTCAGACTGGATGTTAGGAAGAAGTTATTCAGCATGAGGGTGGTGAGACCCTGAAATGGGTTGCCCAGGGAGGTGGTGGAAGCCTCATCCCTGGAGGTGTTTAAGGCTAGGATGGCTGAAGCTCTAAACTGTCTGATCTAGTGTGAGGTGGCCCTGTCCATGGCAGGGCATTGGAACTGCATGGTCCCTGTGGTCCTTTCCAACCCTGACTGATTCTATGATTTATGTATCTTTTAAGTTTTGTTCAGCCCCTTTGAGAGTAGAGCCCATCACCCTGGCCTCTGAATTCTCCAGAAAACTTTATTTACAATTAGGACTCTAGGACAATTAGAACTCCTAAAGTGTACGTGCTGCATTCTAGCTCTAGTTTGGTCTCACAGGCTAAATGCCCATTAGTAGCTGGCGCACATTTTAGGTGCACTCCTGGAGCAGACATTCAGGTTTTATTTAATCCAAACTAAATCCTGTTAGTGCGCTCTCTGGGGCTGCTCCACAGTGTGAAACTCTGTGGAGTTAATCAAAAGATTCACCTCAAAGTTGTACTTCTGATCTGAACTAAAACACTAATGTAGAGGCACCCGGAGAGCTCATTGCAGCAGTATTATGGCAATGCAGAGCTAATGTGCACCATCAGTGAGCAAGTCAAGGTGCAGCCATCAGTGGAGCAGAGACAGAAGAAGTTAACTGCTCAGAAAAGAAAATGTTTGCATAGATAAGGAGGGGGGAAATGTGCATTGCAATGTAACAGAGAAGAAAAATCACAGGATCATAGAATTATCAGGCTTGGAAGGGACCCCTGGGGTCATGCAGTTCCAACCCTCTTCCCATGAGCAGAGACACCTCACACTAGATCAGGTTGCCCACAGCCACATCCAGTCTGGTCTTAAAAACATCCAGGGATGAGGCTTCCATCACCTTTCTGGACAACCTGTGCCAGTGTCTCAGCACCCTCATGCTGAAGAACTTCTTCCTAATGTTCGATCTTAATCCACCCTCCTCTAGCTTCGTTCCATTCCCCCTCAGTCCTATCACTACCTTACACCCTAATAGGTCCCTCTTGTAGCCCCCGTCAGGTACTGGAAGGCCACAAGAAGGTCTCTTGAGAACCTTCTCCTCTCCAGACTAAACAACCTCAACTCTCTCAGCCTGTCCCCAAAGCAGAGCAGCTCCAGCCCTCGGATCATCCTTGTGGGCCTTCCTTGGACACCTTCCAGCACTGATAATCTCCTGATAATTGTCTTGCATATGGGATTCTTTGCATTGGCAAGAAAACTGTTTTGCCAATGCTTGCTTACAATAGCAAACAGAAAAAAAATGCACCACATCAGGAAAACAAACCAGCTCAGGAAATGTAATTTTGCACATCTCTGATTTTGATGTACTACACAAGAGCAAAAATACACTTTTGGTGTCATTTGCACAGGCAAGAACTTCAAAATAAGGGCAGCAGCACAAAAGCAGAGAGCAGTTTGAATGCTGGACAGAAGATACTTGGTTGGCATGTGAGAATTTAAAACTGCTGACCAAGGCATACAGCATAATACTACACACCAGAACCATCAAAATAGCAGCAGGACAATGTAAATCACCAAGGAAAGTTGAATGAATTAAAATACTAGGGAACAGATAACACACAAATTATTCTGCTTTTAACTGGATCAAGTGAATGACTGAAGCGTGTGACTAAACAATTCACAAGTTCCATGCAAAAAAAGGCAGAAAACTTAGCTCAAATAGGAAACAAAGGTGCAAGACCCCTGTAACAAGGTATGCCTTATGAGGATAGGCTGAAAGCCCTGGGGCTGCTTAGTCTGCAGAGGAGAAGGCTGAGAGGAGTCTGAGCTTTGTCTGTAAATAGCTGAAGGCTGGGAGTCAGGAAGGAAGGGACAGGGACAGCCTCTGCTCATTTGTGCTCTGGCACAGGACAAGGGGCAAGGAATGGAAACTACAGCCCAGGAAGTTCCAGTTCAACATGAGGAAGAACTTCTTGCCTGTAAGGGTCCCAGAGCCCTGGCACAGGCTGTCCAGCAAGGTTGTGGATTCTCCTTCTCTGGAGTCTTTCCATCCCTGTCTGGATGTGTTCCTGTGTGACCTGTGCTGGATTCTCTGGTCCTGCTCTAGTAGGAGGCTTGGACTGGAAGATCTGCAGAGGTCCCTTCCAACCCCTAACATCCTCTGATCCTGTGATCTACGTGCTGTTTGAAAGGCCTGGGATGACTCCTAGGTAAGCAAGAGACAGAAATGGATACAGTGATGCAGCCAGGATGTCCTCTGCCTACAGAGACAAAACAGTATGGCCAGTGAAATTGCGGAGGGCAGAAGGCTCATTGCAGAGGTTTTGCAGAGCCACAGGCCAGATGGGCAGCAGTCCAGCTGTGGAGGTGGAAAGCTGAACACATGCCTGTGGTCTGTAAGCAATTTAACAGGGCACTGCAGTGCTGCAGGTCGGATGAGCAGCAGTGCAGCTGTGGGGATAGAAACATGGCCATGGACTGTAAGAGATTTCACGGGGCATTGCACAGAGCAGAGCTGCAGAGAGCCATATGCTCTACAGCTTAGAAAAACTAAAAGTAGCTTCAGTTTCTGATGATTGCAAATGTATTAGATAAAAGAATTACTGTGAGTAACTACTGCAATACCTTCTGAACAACCATTAGGGCAGGTACAGTGCAATTTTAGATCAAATTGTCATAGAAGAACACCAATGATATTGGCAAGAAGAACTAATAGATCTGGCTGTGATTGATGCCATAGCTGTATAGCTGCAGAAAGAGAAGAGCAAAAGCTGTAAGTGATCACAATTCCATTCTCACCTATCTGCTCGAAATGACTAAGACAATAAATCTAGGATGAAGCAAAATGAGATGGAATTGCATTTGACTCCTGGAGCATTGGGGTAATCGCTGACCTCCAAAAGGCTGTTTTCCAGCTGCTAAAATGTAAAAACCTTGCAGGACACACCCACACCTGAAAGTGGGTAAGTCATAAACCATCTCACAATATTTGCCCATCCTTTCCAGCTCTGTGCAGTCTGCTGAGGCGATGACTAAACAAAACAACACTATGAACACAAGCACAGAATTGGAGGCTGCTCACACACCTAGAGCTGAAATGCAGTGCTGCAGCATGGAAATGCCAAGGCCATTACACTGCACAAAGCGGGGTAGGCAAGGCACTACTGTTTATGTAAGACCTGCATGGAACACAGCTCCTCCAGAAATGTGTCAACATCCATAAGCACAGTGTAGGAGCAGCCTAGCTGATACATCCTGGAGTAATGACAGGCTGCGAGAGTTGGTGCTCTTCAGCCTGGAGAAGAGAAGGCTTCCAGGAGACCTTGGAGTGGCCTTCCAGTATCTGAAAGGGGCTACAGGAGGGCTGGAGAGGGACTATTTACAAGGTCTTGTAATGACAAGATAAGGAGTAATGGGTTTAAACTTGAAGATGGGAGATTAGACTGGATGTTAGGAAGAAGTTCTTTCCAGTAAGAGTGGTGAGACCTTGGCACAGGTTGCTCAGGGAGGTTGTGTCTGCTCCCTCCCTGAAAGTGTCCAAGGCCAGGTTGGATGAGGCCTTGAGCAACCTGTTCTAGTGGGAGGTATCCCTGCCTATGGCAGGGGGTTGGAACTGGAGGAGCTTTGAGGTCCCTTCCAACCTAAACCATTCCCTGATTCTATGCAAGCAAAAACTTTAATCCTTACCTTTTAAGGGCAGGAATCTGTATGAATACAAAGTGACTAATGATTAGTAGAAAGCATTTGATAAAGCCAGGGCCAGCACCCCCTCAGTAACCACAAGGGAATGCTGCTAATTCTAAAGGAGTGGGCATTAGCTCAGCAGCTGGAAAGGGATTGGGATGTACTTCTCTGACTTCTCCAGGCTGCCATACACAAAATGAGGATACTGAATGAGAATGTTAGATACTCAGAATGATAGAAATAGAGAAAATTTGGAGATTCAACATAAGTATTTGTCAGTTTGAGGCAGGGGCTAGAAAATAACCTCAACAGAGTGTTTGAGCAAGGCGAACGCTAGCTATATGAACAGGGAGAACTCCTGGAGTACTGCAGCTCCACAGGTAAGTGGAACTATACCATACATGTTCCAGTTACATCACCCAAATAACTGAGTAGAAATACCATTGGGCACCTGTCAAAGCCTTTCTGGAACAGAATCTTATGTTCAAAAGGATGGCTGTGCACTGGGCAGCATTGAACTGTACAAGTACTCTCATTGCTCCTGGAGAAACCTAGTTCTAACAGGAAGGAGAGACTCAAAAGCTTATGGCATTCTTAGTAGACTTTGACAAAAGGAAGAGCAAAGGTCTTGGTTTCAAACAACAAATCTCAGAGCCTAACCTTTGCTATGCAAGTCAGACCTGTGAGGCTCAGCAGTCATGTTGCAGCAGCTGCTGCAGATGGTGTGATCAGGTCAGGCACTATGGCAGCCCTGCTGCCAAGGAGTGTTTGGAGACAGCGAAGCCTGAACTATTTCTTGTTCACTCATGCAAATAATCCCAGAATAACAATCTACTCTGCTTCTCAGCACAGCTATAACTGGCACTGCCTCACAGTAAGTCAAGTGGCAAAACTGAATCAAGGGCTGAAACTGCCATTTTTCAAAAGGCAAGGCATCCTGCAACAGAGAGGTGTCTCTTGCAGAAGGCACACACAGGGGCATGCTGCCACACTGATGTCAGGATGTGTCTGTACCTCCCTCAGTGCCTGATACCTCAGGGAGCATTACAGCTGGCAATACTGGAAAGGAATAGCAAAGAGAAATCAAATGGCATGACTCAGATCAGCAGGCTAGCAACCACCAAGAACTGATATGCAAACAGTGTGAGCTTGCAGGAGAGAAGGCCAATGGCAGCCTGGACTGCTTCCAAAGCAGCACAGACAGAGGTGGAGAGAGGGGATCCAGTCCCACTGCTCTGCTGAGACCTCACCTGCAGTACTGCATCCAGCCCTGGAGTCCTCAGTACAGGGAGGACATGGACCTGATGGAGCAGGTCCAGAGAAGGGCCATAGAAATGATCAAGGGGTTGGAGCAGCTCTGCCATGAGGACAGGCTGAGGGAGCTGGGGGTGTTAAGCCTGGAAAGGAAAAGGCTCCAGGGAGACCTAATAGCAACCTGCCAGTATCTGAAGGAGGCTACAAGAAGGCTGCAGAGAGACTGTTTACAAAGGCCTGCAAGGACAGGATGAGGGCAATGGCTTCAAACTGAAGCAGAGCAGATTTAGATTGCACCAAGCCTGTCACTGCACCATGTCCCCAGGCACCACATCGAGATGGCTTTAAAACACCTCCAGGGATGGCGACTCCACCACCTCCTTAGGGAGGTGCCTCACAACTCCTCCTGTGAAAAAATGTTTCCCAATGTGCAGCCTGAGCCTGCCCTGGAGCAGCTTGAGGCTATTCCCTCTCACTCTGTCATTAGTGACTTGTGAGCAGAGCCCAGTGCCTGCCTCTCTACACCCTCCTGTCAGGTAGCTGTGAAGAGCAGTGAGCTCTCCCCTCAGCCTCCTTGTGTGCAGACTAACAGCCCCAGCTCCCTGATCCGCTCCTCACAGCCTCATTCTCCAGCCCCTGCCCAGCTCAGTAGTAGTAATAAGTGTTGTATCTGCTATTTTCCTTGTAAAGGATGGGGAGCAGTTATATTCATGTTTAATTGTACAAGCTGAGCTAAATGTAACAGAGGGACATGACCACAATGAGCTTGCTTGTTTCTACACAGTCACATTGGCTTGTAGGAAACTCAGAGAACTCTGCTTCAAAAAAAAAAACTCATTGAAAGAAAATAATCTGTGTGGAAGGCTGGAGTGAGGTGTTGCATCTCTCACTTCTGAAATTGACCAGAGAAAAAATGTTTGTCTAAGTGTGTTGGGTTTGGCTGAGTTTGAGTTAATTCTGCCCAGAGCATTTCCTAGTGCTGTGTTTTACAGTGCTGTAGCTGGGTCTTGATACCCACAGCACTGTTTTGGTTGCTGCTGAGCCGAGGATCCGGGCTGTGCTTTGCCAGCATTCTCCTGGCCAAAGAATAAGCTGAAGGATGAGCAAGGTTTTGGGAAGGCACAGAGCCAGGCCAGCTGACCCAAACTGACAAAAGGAGTGCTCCATGCCATGGGACATCAGCTCGGATATAAAAGCTAAGTGAAAGAAGGCAGTATGGGGATATTTGTCCATGGTGTTTGCCCTCCAGAGCAGCTGCTGGAGCCCTGCTTCCCAGAAGTGACCAAAACACTTCCCAGCTTGATGGGTAGTAGAGAATGACATCTCTGTTGGCTTTGGCTTTGCATTATTAAAATTGCTTCTAGCTTATTACAGGCCTTTTGTTATATTTTCCCCTCTCTAATGTCCATTTAAGAAGGGGAGTGAGAGTGGCACTGGCCTCCAGCCAGGGCCAAACCACTGCACTAAGCCTGCAGATAGCCTGAAGTGGTGACTGAGGGGATGAGCTTCTCTGTCAGTTAGGTTACTGCCAAAGCAAACAGCAGCCTGGGGAGTGAGAGGAGCTGGAGAGTGAGAGGGCCTCATCATTCATCATTCTACTGCTCCCTCTCATGGCCTTGCCCCTTCTCCTTTCCAGAGTGGTCAGCAGGCAGTTCAGCTCTGAGCCAAGCATTGCCAGCTGCTATGGAACACGATAAGGCAGCCCTGCTCTCTTTGCAGCACTATTAAGTGCTGTTTGAGTATATTAGGGCTGTGAGCTGTATTTTGTGCCACAGGTACCCGTGAAGCTCGTGTAGCAGGCATGGCAAAGTGATCTGGGCACAGGAAGAGTAAATTCTGGGACCAGATATACTGTGTATGCAGGGCCACTTGCTGCATCTTCTGTAGAGAGATGGAGACCTGCCTGGCAGAAAGGGATCTGGGGGTTGTAATAGACAGGCAGCTGAATATAAGCCAGCAGTGTGCCCAGGTGGCCAAGAAGGCCAATGGCATCCTGACTTGGATTAAAAATGCTGTGACCAACAGGAGCAGGGGGGTGACTGTCCCCTTGGACTAGGATTTGGTGAGGCCACACCTCAAGTCTTGTATTCTGTTTTGGGCATTGCAACACGTGAGAGATGTGGAGATGCTGGAGTGGGTCCAGAGGAGGGCAACAATGCTGTAGAGGGGCCTAGAGAATAATTCTGATGAGGAGGGACTGAGAGAGCTTGGGGATGGTTAGTGTGAAACAGAGGAGGCTGAGGGCAGACCTCATTGCTGCATACAGCTACCTGAAGGGACATTGTGTAGAGGCTGTTGCTGGTCTCTTCTCACAGGTGACTGGAGACAGAACAAGGAGGAATGGCCTCAAGCTGAGACTGGGGAGGTTTAGATTGGACATTAGGAAAAGGTTTTTCATAGAGAGAATGGTCAGGGACTGGAATGAGCTGCGCAGGGAGGTGGTGGAGTCACCAACCCTGGATGTGTTTAAGGGTCATTTGGATGTGGTGCTTAGGGCTCTGGTTTAAGGTGAATCTTGCAGAATAGGGTTCTAGTTTGGACTTGGTGATCCAGAGGGGCTTTTCCAATCTGGATCTTTCTGTGATTCAGTGATTCTGTGAGAGGCAGCACTTTTGTCCTATGTGGTGACCACTTCTGCTGTTGCAAGCTTCTTAGGCTGAAGCTGTCCTAGGAGCTTTCTGCATTAGAATACCTGGCACCTCTATCAAACATGGAGAGGAAAAAAAGCCAGGCAGACAGACAGCATGGATTATCTATAATAATATAGATTGTGTCGTCTGTGACCTTTACAGCAGCAGCGCTCTTGGAGACAACATTAATGTAGAGAAGCTTCAGCAGGTAGATAATTTTGTTTCTCTTTCTCTTTTATGATCAGAATGACTATAGATTTTTTTTTCAGCTGTATATTGAATTGATGTAAATATCTGGCATACATTTAACAGGATTAATTACCTCAAGCAATAGAAATAATTTTGGGTTTGTAGTTTAAACAGAGTAAGATTTTTAAACACAGCAGCAAAGTGGCAAAGTTCTGTAGCGTTTGCATGGTCGTTCATTTGTGAAGAGGTAAATCACCTGGAACCAGCTGGGTGCAGAAGAAGTCAAGACAGTTTTTTTTTCCAAACAACACAAAAGAGGTCTGCATTTTATGCTTTCATTTGTCTTTTGTCAGGCACCTGTAACTCATGTGATAAAGTCAGCTGGTATCATGCATGCATGTTCAAGAAGAGCAGGTTTGTTGTGGTGTCATGGTTTAAATTAGCAGAAGAAAATGGGTCAAAGGGAATCAATGGGTTAACCTGACTGTTTGCCCAACACAGAAATGAGGAAAAAGTAACACAAAAAAACTTGGGATTGAGACAAAAGAAGAAAAGGAAAAAAACCAGTTGAGATAAGAATGGATTTACTGAGCAAAATCAGATCAATGTAGTGCAAAATGCTTGTTTGCAGCAAAAGCAGGGCACCAAGCAGCAGCAATCAGAAGCAAGACAGATAAAGGTCCAAGATAGGAAACCATTCCCCAATCCCTCTTTCTCCTGCCACCATCCCAGTGGAAGACAGGCAACACCCAAAACACAGAACCCAGAAGTAGCAACAGGAAGCCTCCATGTTGCAATGTGGGAATTGATGTGGATGAAATTTCACTGCAGAGACAGCATAGAGACAAATGACTGATAAGCAGGACAAGGAGCAGTTTGTGAGCAATGAATCAAGGCAATAAAAAAGCTTTGATACACAATTAGAATCACACAGAATCACAGAAACATCCAGGTTGGAAAAGCCGCTCAGGATCACCAAGTCCAAACTAGAACCCTACTCTACATGATCCACATTAAACCATATCCCCAAGCTCCACATCCAAACCACCCTTAAACACACACAGGGTTGGTGACTCCACCACCTCCTTGGGCAGCTCATTCCAGCCCCTGACCACTCTCTCCATGAAAAACCTTTTCCTAATGTCCAATCTAAACCTCTCCAGACTCAGCTTGAGGCCATTCCTCCTTGTTCTGTCTCCAATGAGCTATGAGAAAAGACCAGCAGCAGCATCTCCACAATGTCCCTTCAGGTAGCTGTATGCAACAATGAGGTGTGCCCTCATTCTCCTCTGTTTCATGGTAACCATCCCCAGCTCCCTCAGTCACTCCTCATAAGATTTATTCTCCAGGCCCTTCTACAGCATTGTTGTCCTCCTCTGGACCCACTCCAGCATCTCCACATCTCTCATGTGTTGCGATGCCCAAAACAGAATACAAGACTCGAGGTGTGGCCTCACCAAATCCTAGTCCATGGGGACAATCACCTCCCTGCTCCTGCTCCTCATGTCCCTAGCATTTTCTCAGACATCTGGCCTTTTTGTGGTTTTAGCTTTGTGCAAAGGACTGTAGCCATCTCTTAGACTGAGGGAGAATGCTCTTTGTTTATGTCAATTATAAATATAAAACTCTCTATTGTTTCCCTGTCTAAGTGTGTGCTGGGGCAGCCCTTTGTTGGGCCTGCTGGCCCCCAACCAATCCCTTTGCAGTGCTGCCATATTTCATAGGGGATTATCTGTTGCTTATACACTCTGTTACTGATACAAACTTCTGTCTTGGGCATATCAACTTCTGTCCCTGTGGTAGGAGAAGGAGCAGTGGATGGAAGCTGCAGCACAGGAGGTTCCAGCTGAACACAAGGGGGAACTTCTTGACTGTAAGGGTCACAGAGCACTGGAACAGGCTCCCCAGAGAGGTTGTGGAGTCTCCTTCTCTGGAGACTTTCAAGGCTTGTCTGGATGTGTTCCTCTGTGACCTGAGCTAGACTGTTTGGTCCTGTTCTCGCAGGGGGGTTGGACTCGATGATCTCCTTGGGTCCCTTCTGACCCGTAACATCCTGTGAGCCTGTGATAAAAGTGCATACACCAAGCCGCAGGGTCCATGACTTCAGTGCCATATTGCACTCAGAACTTCAAGCCCCGTAACTCTTTGCTGCAGCCAGCATTTTTGCAGCTGGCATGACTGCAGCATGGTCTCGAGACCAGCAGCAGGCTCAGCTCAACCCATGACATGCTGCCAGCCAGTGAGTCACAGTCCCATTTCACCCTTGTGGCTACACAGACGCTTAACCTTCGTTATCATAACCACTTGCACACTGACAGGTCAGCCATGTAGGAGCAGAACTGGAGATGTAGCTTGTGCTGCTGAGCCAGTTCTTCTGACCTCTAAAAATGGAAACTGGCCAACGTGATCCCCACCCACAAGAAGGGTCGGATGGAGTAACCTGGGAACTACAGACCCGTCAGCCTGACCTCAGTGCCAGGGAAACTGATGGAGCAGGTTATCTTGGGGGTGATAACAGCGCACCTGAGGGATGGCAAAGGGCTCAGGTCCAGCCAACATGGATTTAGGAAGGGCAGATCCTGCCTTTCCAACCTGATCTCTTTCTATGATCAGGTGACCCGCTTGGTGGATGTGGGGAGGCCTGTGGATGTGGTCTATCTGGACTGCAGCAAGGCCTTTGACACTGTCCCCCACAGCAAACTGCTGGCTAACCTGTCAGCCCACAGCTTGGATGGCAACACTCTGTGCTGGGTGAGGAACTGGCTGGAGGGCTGAGCCCAGA